>CAUJKO010000180.1:0-25000 GCA_963210295.1 Ophion ellenae | reverse complement strand
TTTTGACGCGCCGGGTAGAAATCCCATTCGAACCCAGAACTCCTTCGTAACTGTATGTATATAGATGTCCAACCATTCACTATTAACCGCACCAGACACCGGTTCATCCCCCCGTGACCTTGAAATTTGAGCACTAACAGGACGCATAATTTACGAAGATGTTTCCACATCGTCCTCTCACTTGCGGTCATGCTGTTTTGACGAAATTCTCGTTTTCGTGGCATCAAGCAGGCTGCAGTTGCAAACCATGTCAGGCTACCATTTTCTACCGGAAATTCGTACCAAGGATTTTCGCGACGCTCAAGCGAATCAATCGTCCGCATCCTTGTTGCGTTGTTGTCCTTGCACAATCCAACGTAACGATCATCTTTGTCCAGAAGACCGGTTTGTGTGTTTGCGGCTGAATTCGAAGATGATCCTTCGAATTGGTTATGATAGGGTTGCGCACATATAAATTCCGATTGGTATGATAGGGTTGTAATTATGAGCAAACCTTTGGCGTGTTACTACAATGAGTGACAATTCCATAGTCTACATGGAATTCACTTTTCGCTTGTGGTCGCCAAAATGAGCGATTCTACCGTGAACGACACTTCACCATACACATTGGTAAATGGTAGAGTGTCCATGCACACTGCATTGGATGTATTCCGGTATAGACCCTGGAACGGTATACCCAAAATCTTCATCCGCAAGATCGGTTTTTGTGCTTGCAGCTGCATTCGGACATGATCAGTCCAATTGGTACAATAGACCAATCGGATTGTGCATGGATTGTGCACATATCCATCCCAATCGGCATTATATGCAGCCCAATGCGGTCATGCTGTTTTGACAAAATTCTCGTTTTCGTGGCATCAAGCAGGTTGCGGTTGCGAACCATGTCAGGCTACCATTTTCTACCGGTGTTCACTTTTCGCTTGTGGTCGCCAAAATGAGCGATTCTACCGTGAATGACACTTCACCATACACATTGGTAAATGGTAGAGTGTCCATGCACACTGCATTGGATGTATTCCGGTATAGACCCTGGAACGGTATACCCAAAATCTTCATCCGCAAGATCGGTTTATGTGCTTGCAGCTGCATTCGGACATGATCAGTCCAATTGGTATAATAGACCAATTGGATTGTGCATGGATTGTGCACATATCCATCCCAATCGGCATTATATGCAGCCCAATGCGGTCATGCTGTTTTGACGAAATTCTCGCTTTCGTGGCATCAAGCAGGTTGCGGTTGCGAACCATGTCAGGCTACCATTTTCTACCGATGTTGACTTTTCGCTTGTGGTCGCCAAAATGAGCGATTCTACCGTGAATGACACTTCACCATACACATTGGTAAATGGTAGAGTGTCCATGCACACTGCATTGGATGTATTCCGGTATAGACCCTGGAACGGTATACCCAAAATCTTCATCCGCAAGATCGGTTTATGTGCTTGCAGCTGCATTCGGACATGATCAGTCCAATTGGTACAATAGACCAATCGGATTGTGCATGGAATGTGCACATATCCATCCCAATCGCGATTATAGGTATGTAATTATGTAAAAACCTTTGCCAGGTTACTGAAATGAGTCCCAAGTCCAAAGGCTCTATTGAATTCCAAAATGAGCGATCCTACCAGGAATGACACTTTGCCATCCGACTTGACGGTTGGTGAAGTTTCCATACATACTGTATTGGATAGAGCCTGGAACGGTCTATTCAAAATCTTTATCCGGAAGATCAATTCGTGTGCTTGCAACAGCATTTGGACATGATCCGTCCAATTGGTTATGGTAGACTTGCGCACATATACTTTCCATTTGGTATGATAGGTTTGTAATTATGTGCAAATCTTTCCCGTGTCACTGAAATCAGCCCCAAGTCCAGAGTCTCTATTGAATTCCACTATCACTGGCAGTCGCCAAAATGAGCGATCCTACCAGGAATGACACTTTGCCATCAAAATTGATGGTTGGTAAAGTATCCATACATACTCTATTGGATAGAGCCTGGAACAGTCTATTCAAAATCTTTATCCGGAAGATCACTTCGTGTGCTTGCAGCTGAATTTGAACAAGATCTGTCCAATTTGTATCATAGACTTCTGCACGTATCCAGTTGGAATGATGGGTATGTAATTATGTGCAAACCTTTGGCGTGTTGTTATAATGAGTGACAAGTCCAAAGTCTCCATGGAATTTCATTTTTGTTTGCAGTTGCCAACATAAGCGATCCTATCAGGAATGGCACTTCGCCATCCAAATTGATGCATAGTGAAGTTTCCATACTTACTCCATTGGGTAGAGCCTGGAAGGGTCTGTCCAAAATATTTATCCGGAAGATCGGTTTGTGTGTTTGCGGCTGAATTTGCACATGATCCGATCAATTGGTAGAATAAACTTCTGCCCATATCCATTCCAATTAGCATTATAAGTATGTAGTTACGTGCGAACTTTCGCCATGTTACTACAATGAGTCTCAAGTTGAAAGTCTCAATCAAATTTCATTTTTGCTCGCAGTCGCCAAAATAAGCGATCCTACCAGGAATGACAATTCACCTGTTCATACTCATTGATGTATAGATTCCGTTTGGTTTGAAGGTGTGTGCAATTCCTCGCAGAAAGGAGACTTTATCATCCCCATTGAGTGATTATTGATGTATGGATTCCGTTCGGTTGAACAATATGTATTTCACCTTTTTAGGGACGTTTGGTTTTTTCTGACTATAAGACGTTTCCTCGGAACTTTTGGAAGATTTTAGTGATACCAGGCGTTATGATTTTTTTTCGCTGTCTTCTTGGGCGCTAGTTTTTGCTCATGATCGTTCAGAAATGGAATTTCAAGATAGCGCGCGCATTATATATGTATGTGTGTGTGGAAGCAATGAAAGCGAAAAAGAATGGCCCCTTGTGTGCCCGTTCGAGGTCGCGTCCAAACTGATAATTAAAATGCATTCAACCAAGTTGTAAAGTTTTAACAGTTTCTCTATCTTCAACGCCGTACCTTCTTTTTTTATCTTGCTCCCTCCTTTCTCTCTCTTCTGCAAGTTGCCTTCGTCTCCTCGTTCTACCCTCATTTTATGGTGCACGACCCATTTTTTGCAACGTCGCTTCCCCCCTCTCTCTGTCGCTCTCTCTCTCTCTCTCTCTCTCTCTCTCTCTCTCTCTCTCTCTCTCTCTCTCTTCTCTCTCTCTCTCTCTCTGTCGCTCTCTTTCTATCTCTCTTGTTGCTCGAGTTTACGATACGATTTACTGCTTATTTAATTTTACCTTTAGCCCATTGATTTATTTTCCAAAGTCCTCCGCTTCTCATGATGATGATGATCATGATGATAATGATGATCTACCGCACGGTCGAGACTCTCGGCGGTCATCATTCGAGCTCGTAACATTATTTATAGCATATGCCTGCGTGTGCATAAGATAAAAAAAACTTGATTATTTTTAACCCTTAAAACCGTTCTTCCGCCGATAAAAAAAAATACGTGTCGCTTAGTTTTGAATGTTTCATAACATATATAAGTTTCAACAAAATCGAAGAATGACACCTGAGGGATGTTCCTTGTACGTCGTGGTTGCTCCAAATCTGCAAATCATTTACGTCTTCGCTATATGAGTAATTATCTTAAGTAAAATATAGTAATATAATATCTTATCTTAAGTAATATATATATATATATATATATATATATATATATATATATATATATATATATATATATATATTACTTAAGCTATATAAGTAATTATCTTAAGTAATTATCTTATCTTCGCTATATAAGTAATTATATACCATTTTCTTTCGAATAGTCACTTTTCATAAGGTATTTTAACAAATTATATTCGACAAACGTTGATGTTCACCATATGAACTGTGCAAATTTGAATAGAATAGTAGAAGTTTGACTTGAACCAAACCCAACGTACAACGTTAGTATTTACGCGCCGATTTTGTGATAGCACTGAAGTAACCATATCTATATTGCCGAGCTTTTCACAATCGTTGATAATTCTTTCAGGTATAATATAGGATGTTTCAAAATGACCTGACATTTTAATTGATTAATAAAACCTATTATTCATTTGAAAAGTACGAATATTTTTATTTTAATGTAAGATACAAACATGGAGGTTATGTGTGGAACACAATATCCGATGAATGGCCGCCTCGTCCCTGTTTGCAAACGTTCACTCTTTTGACGAAATTTTCAACAACAATTTCCCATAATTGCGGACTAATTTCATTAATGTCCAATTGCTTCCTTGACCTCCGAAATGGTCTGTGGATCATCGGCATATACTTTTCCGTTCAGAAAAGCCCAAAGAAAGAAGTCCAATGGCGTCAAATCGCACGATCTTGGTGGCCAATTCACATCCCCGCGACGCGAGATAACACGACCATGAAACTTCGTCTGCAATAACTGCATTGATCCGCCCGCAGGGTGGCAGGTTGCGCCATCTTGTTGAAAGAATATGTCTTCCAAGTCCACGCCGTTCATACCATTTATCGGATATTCCGCTCCACACATAACCTCCATGTTTCTACCTTATATTTAAATTAAAACATTCGTACTTTTCAAATAAATAATACGTTTTATTAATAAATGTTAATGTCAGGTCACTTTGAGGCACCCATTAGCTAGTCAAACAAGCTACCTAAATCGCATCCTTAGCTACCTTTGCTTATAGTTGTGTTAACCATATTATGATTGCGGTGTCAATAAACGATACGAGATTTTATCATACCGTCTCTTACCATAGGCCTTTTTTTCTTGTAAATACCATGGACTTTTCTCTCAGTGTACCCCCATGGAAATTTATGTATGTAAAATATATGCAGAATATATATATATATATATATATATATATATCGGTCGCATATATAGTGACGAAAAATAGAATAATACGTATATATTAAGTATATATGCACCAAATATATGACGCATATATGACCCATAAATGTTCGATATATTTTTCTGACCAAAAAAATATATGCTACGTATAAACACTATATATGATGCGTATATGAGTCATATACGACGCATATATTTTCGATATATTTTCAATCTATTTTTTTGTCAGAAAAATATATAAAAAATGTATGCGTCATATATGACTCATATATGTGTCATTTATGCGTCATATATGACGCATACACTTTTGACACATATTCCTGACAAGAAATATATGCTGTGTATAAACACTATTACAGTTAAACTTAATGAAACTTAAAACTTAAACTTAAAAAAACTTTACTTACAGTTAAAGTACACTATTACATATAAACACTATATACAGATATGCTACGCATATCTGTATATATGTGGCATATATGTACCATTTATGCAGTATATATGTGGTATATACGCAGGGTACATGCTACATATATCATTGATATATGATACATTGATATACAGTAATACCACGCATATACATCTCATATATAAAAACGTTACGAAAATTAGAATTTGGCACATATATGCAACATATATTTTCAATATATGGCATACATTTCACATATATTACAATTATTAATAAAATAAATTTGCAGTATATTTTTGCGTATATCAATTTCCATGGGAGTAAGAGCCTTTTTCCCCCATACTAAACATTATGTAAGCCGCAATATCTTCAAAATCAACCCATATATATATATATATATATATATATATATATATATATATATATATATATATATGGGTTGATTTTGAAGATATTGCGGCTTACATAATGTTTAGTATGGGGGAAAAAGGCTCTTACTATATATATATATATATATATATATATATATATATATATATATATATATATATATATATATATATATATATATATATATATTAGAAAGAAGCAACGTCGCGTTAGCTCCGTCCGTGCGAATAAAATCCCAGCGTCGCGAATCGAGCGACGAGTATATGATCAAAGGTCCCGACTTGGTGCCAGACTCTCGTCCCTCCTCTAATATCGGCCGCCCCGCCAAGCATAAGGTCGTATCGCACGAAAACTTCTTCGTCAAACGACACAATGCCCTGTCCCTACGACGTTTCGTCGTTCGTGCATGCATCACACCTATAACCATGGATTTTTATTCCCCGTGTTGCACCGATGGTGTCGGAGAAATTTGCCACGAGGGGTGACGCGACTGTATACGCGATACAAAACGAAAAACACGTCGTCATTACGCCTCGCGCGGTCTTTTTGGCTTTTACTCCATTCGCCATTTTCATTGATGACGCAATGAGAGACCGAGAGAGAAAGAGAGACAGAGAGAGAGAGAGAGAGAGAGAGAGAGAGAGAAATTCGTGCGGCTAGCCTCACACGTTTCTTCCATTTTATTTAACCGCAAACACGCGACAGCTATTACCGCAATTTGATCGCTTCGCCGAAGCCTCGAGTACGTCGCTACCGACAATCGTATGATCCCTTGTTATATGTATGATTTTTTTTTCTAAAGAGCTGAAGCCTTGCACTTTTGAAGTCTTTGTCGTCGAGACCTCATAGTATCGTGTTATATATATATATATATATATATATATATATATATATATATATATATATATATATATATATATATATATATATATATATATATATATATATATATGTATATATATATATATATATATATATATATATATATATATATATATATATATATATGTATATGTATATGTATATGTATTTGTATATATATATATATATATATATATATATATATATATATATATATATGTATATGTATATGTATATGTATTTGTATATATATATTATATTATAGCATATTGTATTATATTATATTATATCATGTTATATCATATTGTACAAAAAATGAAATTCTATGCCTGAAATGCCAAAATATCCCCTCCCCTTTCTGTGTAACAGTCGCAACCTCCGAACATCTTCAAACCAATTGAATTTCTCATTGAAACTGACGTCTCGTTTTTCCGTCATAGGACCTATTTTAATGACGAATCGACAGCCGCGGTATTGGAAAAAAAAAAAGAAAATCTACCAGTTCAGGAACTTGCTGGGTTGAGAGGGTCGAGAGAGGGCGAAAAGTGCATCACAAAAGGGCATCAGTCCGTACGGTCGAGCGTCCCTTGCTGTTTTTCATACACGCGTGCGTTCTCTTGTATATTTTTATACGTATATATGTATTTTTAATTGGAGCATATTTTAATTAACGAAAGCTCGAGCTCGCTCGACGGAAAAGGCAGAGCAATAATTAATACCGGCGGCTCGCGGAGTTTCCAGACCTAAAATGCCGCCGGGCATTCATGCAAGAAATTCCCGCTCGCGAGACGCCACCCACGCCGACGATTTGCCACATTGCCGTTCGGCAATGGCTCTCTCTCTCTCTCTCTCTCTCTCTTGCTCGCATTCTCGTCTATCGTCTCCCTGACTCCCGCATGGGTGTCGTGAAGGGGCCAAAGGTTAGTTCTTCACGCGTCAAGGCGCCACCATCGGTGGAGCTGTTTCGACAAACGTCACTCGAGAACGTCAGCAAGTGCACCAGAAATCTTGCGTCACTAATACGAGAAAAAGGGAGAGAGAGAGAGGACGACATTGTATACGGCACGGATTTTCCCTCGCCTTTTCCATTCGTCTTTATGAATTTCCTCCCTTCACCCTTTTCCTATCGCTCGACGCCTATTGTGACAGTCTGAAGAAAAAAAAAAAGTACCGGTCGAAATAAAAACCCGAATGAAATCCCTCGTCGATTAACATGCTAATCGGGCACGTTGGCGATGACTTGCAAATTACCTACCTCATAGCGATTTTAATTTATGAATGAATTAATTCGTGATAAATCATTGTTCCTTCGTATACATTTCATCTTTTTTTGCGCTCCTCTTCTTCCTCTTCGTACCGAAAGAAACGGCGGTCTTTCGAGCTTTCTGGAATTAGTTTTTCATACGTGTCGTGAACTTGATTATTCCTTTTGAAAATACAGTATAGTGTTTATTTGCCAAGTTACAGTGTCACCTCTCGATTACTACAATAATAAGACATCGTTCATAATTTTTTGTTGGCCTTTGATGATTTATAAAAGCCGGTAATGAATGCGGACATTTTTAATATCCGACGAGTAAGAATTGGGTGTAATAAGCATAAATCACAGTGTATAAAAAGAAATTATGATTCATCGTAGACCAATGGTACATAAAAATGGGTTTGACGTACGTCACCTGTAGGTGGAAACTATATTTAAAAAATGTTATATATAATAATAAGAATTATATATATATATATATATATATATATATATATATATATATATATATAATAGTATAATATTAGTAACAATATTACTATGGGCAATAAAACAATTACTTTCTGCATACATAATAATAAAGTATAATGAAAGATGAAATATATTGATAATATTATGTTATATTATACATAATATAATGATATATCATATATTATCATACTATATATTATAACCATATATATATATATATATATATATATATATATATATATATATATATATATATATATAGTATGATAATATATCATTATATTATTATGTATAATATAACATAATATTATCAATATATTTCATCTTTCATTATACTTTATTTTACACATTATTATTATATATGTATACAGTAATTGTTTTATTGCCCATAGTAATATTATTACTATATATATATATATATATATATATATATATATATATATATATATATATATATATATATATATATATATATATATATATATATGGTTATAATATATAGTATGATAATATATGATATATCATTATATTATTATGTATAATATAACATAATATTATCAATATATTTAATCTTCAATTATACTTTATTTTACACATTATTATCATATATGTATATAGTAATTGTTTTTTTGCCCACAGTAATATTATATTAAGGCAACTATATTTATACAAAATAGTAATATATAAACGATATATAAATATTATTCGTATATTTCTAATTCAGTACCTCACATGGTGTTGTTATTTAAATAAATTAGATCTAAGTATCAACGACACTCATCGTATTACAATGAGCGATGAAAGGCGCATAAAAAAAGTTTGCACGGCTGAATCAATGTAATTTTTTCCATTCCAAATTGTCACCAATCAGTGTCCCGTAATTGTCTCGCCCTTTCGACATACCCGCCGTGTTTGCTTTTTCTCACAATTCGAGCACGCAATTATGATTTCATCGTGTACGAAGGGAGATGGAGGCACAGTATGGAATACGAGAATACGATAAGTGTGTAACACGTGTGTGTACTTGGGGATATGGTAGGCCGTTGGTAAGGCACCAAAGAAGGCTAGTAAATTGAAATAATTCTTTTTTGAGAATGGCCCGTGGGCGGAGAGCGAGGAAGGGAAGGCTATATACGGCGAGCGGAAAAGGACGATCGAGGCTGCTTCGAAAAATCTATACAGTGGCTTTATGTGTATGTGTGTGTTGTATATATGTATACTGGGCTAATATAAATGAAAAAAGCGACAGAGCCAACAGGAGGAACCAAACGCCGCGGAATAGCCTCTCGTGACGACGTGGTCGTAAATCGAGGCAAGTTGATGGCGCATTGATTGCCTCGCATCTCTTTACGGTTTAACTTTCAGCTACGTGAGTTTTGCGCGCGCCACATAAACTCATCCGTTCAAATTCCAAGTGTATCCTGCGGTAGCAGATCGTCCACAAGCTCGTCCTTTTGGTCCTTGGCCGTCGTACGCTCCGTTGAATCCAACCATCATCCGATGTCCGATCGGACATTTTTTTTCAATCGTTCCCAAAAGTTCGCGAACTCGACGCCAAAAACGACCAAACTAATTGGATCGTTTTGACTCGAAGTGGCCGTGATGACTATTACGGAATCGGCACAGTGTAAAATTTTCAAAAAATCGATTTAAAAAAAATGAAATTTATGAATTTATGTGAAAATTTTGCACTCGAAACTTTAAAGACGTTTTTCTCGAAATTTTTTTTTTCAAAACGGTGTACACTAGCAAGAGTCTTCAAGCTGCCCGTCTCAAATTTTGACACCACAATCCTCACGCCATTCTTCATCTTGCTATGGAAACTTTTTTTTTTAATCGTTATATTTTTTTTAACGAAAAACTGTCGAAAAAAGGCCAAGTTCGATTTTTTTTTCAAAACGTCGCCATTTTGTCAATTTTGATTTTTAAAAAAATCTCCACAGGAGGATAGCGGCTTTCATGCTGATCAATAATCTTTTTACAAATTTTGTTTCCGATAATATTTACGGCCACAACCGTGTACACCGTGAGGACTCCTTTTTTCGAATACATTTTTAACCGTTACAAAAATGTAAAAAATATATTTGAAAAAACGTTTAAAAATCTATTTTCTGTTCTTCATGAGTGCTTTGATGCGACATAAGAAAATCAGCCGAATTGGCGTATTTTAACGATCGAAAAAAAATCGCGGAAAATCAGCTCTTTTTCGACCCGTCACACTGTGATGATTCCTTAAAAGAAAAAAAAAAGAAGAAAAAAACGTCCGATAAAAGAAATATAAAAAAAAAGTTCCTCATGACAGTGACTCTTATGACCTGCAGGCCTGACACAATTTACATTTCGCTCTGTCGTTTCCAAAGATTGCAACATCAGGTCAAATTGTCGGAATGAGTATTCTCGGGCGAATCCCCAGACAAACATTTTTCGAGAAGAATATTACAAATGTACTCGTTACAAATAAATTAATAAATCTATAAATATACTCGTAGTCGTTTAATATTGCATTGACCGTTCAAATCGCACCGGAAGTGCAATAATCCTCGATTGCTCGAACGCGCTGAACGTTTCGTCATTTTCTATTCCTTTTTTCTCTTTCCCGAGCCATTAGTTCGCGTGGTATAATTTACGTATTTGTTCAACGACTTGTAAATCTTCGGTCAGTCTCATTTCAAATACAGGTAGAAACGAGCAAGAGAAGAAAATCGCACTCGGTCCTTTCTCTCGGGTGGAGCAAATGAATATATATATATATATATATATATAAATGAGCATCGGGCGCCAAAGGTGCTCGCGCTAGTCGTGCGCGAGAGCGAAGAGCCAATATGGATAGGAATGCGTGACGTTACCATAATATTAATAGTTTATTTACCGTGGCCCATACGTCACTGAGTCGAATGGGGAAGGTCTGTGTTGGTTAACGCGTTAAATGCCCGAGAGAACGAGATTCTCGCGCATATACATTGCACTCGCTACTATAACCCTTTGGGTATATAACAAATACTATATATATACACACAACACTACCAGCCAAAAGTTTTCGTACTCTTCAGATAATTGCAAAACTTTCGATCAATGGATAATTGATAAATAATGTTAGAATAATATAATTCATTTCATTTATTATTTTACGAATATACTATATAGCTCTGCGTAATGAATTATATTATTCTAATATAATTTTGGAATTACCTGAAGTGTCGGAAAACTTTTGGCCGGTAGAGTGTGTATATATATATATATATATGCGCGTGTGTGTGTGTGTGTGTGTGTGTGGAGAGAGAGAGAGAGATGATTTCAAGGGAGATGGTCACATACTCGACATTACGAAAGTCCTACCGTCTCCAAAACCACATTTGGATAGATGCAAATATATTTGCATTAAAATCAATTCAAGAACTGTCCTGTCCCGAAAGTGCAGGATTCCGCAGCAGGATAATGCAGCTATACATATGGATATAATGTGGGCTATTAGCACATGAGGCTTTTTTGAGGGTATGCCTCAATTTAAAAAATAATCAATCGTTAATTCTGGGATGAGAACGCTTTTTGAAATGATAAAAAAATGTGAAACTAAAATCCGTTGGTCTTGTGGCAAATGGGCGCGAATGTGAAGGAGTTGGTGGGAAATTGGACCGCATCGAGCAGAGAGAAAAAATCATTGCTCAAAACGCTCCCTTGGAATTGTATGTGACGTGGTACTGGAAAGTCCTACATTTCAATTGCAATTTAACGGGTTATGCCTAGTTGTAACAGTCGAAACGGCTCATTTTTAGGATTAAACAAAATAAAATAGTGATGATTCTTTTTTTTACAAAAAATAGCTATTTGAAAAAGTGTCATCTAAAGAACAGTCTGTAATTTTTGTGTGTAAAAGTATTTAATTATAATCGATTTACAGCCGATGTCCGGGAAGCGACTCTCGAAGACGTCTTTTGCAGTGAGCAATGCCCTTCTGAACACGGTTATCCAACATGAGAAAAACAAACAGTTTTCGTTAGTTCATTAGTTAACCCTATGATTAATCGAAGGAATTTCCTAAATAGCAAATTTAAAAATATGGGGGTGTTCAAAGTGAAAGTCTTGATTTTTGCGACAAAATACGCATTCTTTATTCATCAAATCGAAAGTAACATCGGAAAAAAAATCATTCGATCAAATACTATATTTTGGATAAGGTCCCCCCCCCCCCACTCCGATCGCGCTGACATTTTTTACAAACCTTCCTTTTAACACTTTAAGACAACCCCTTAAGGGCTTTTCGGCGACTCGCAACAGTTTTCAAAGTATTGCATTTCAAAGTATTTTGAGGGTAAGGTTCCACCCCCCCCTCTCCAATCGAGCTGAAATTTTGCATAAACATTCCTTTTAATATCTTGAGACAACCCCTAAAGGGATTTTTAGCGATTCGCAATAGTTTGCGAGATATTTTTAAGTTTTTTTTTAACGCGCGCCGTCTATGTCCGCTACGTCTCCCTCCATGCCTATATATGTTATCCCGTCTCTCCATTTTGTCCGAACAAAAATACCCAAACCCAAAAACTATTGGGCGCCGCCAAAAATCCTTCCAGGGGTTGTCTTAAAATATTAGAAGGAAGGTCTGTGCAAAATTTCAGCTTGATCGGCGGGGGGGTCCGGAATCTTACCCCATAACATCCTATAAGTCTGTCAATTTTGATCGGATCACCTTAAAACTTTCAGGGAACATTTATAAGATGATATACCGTCAAACCTCGATATAACGAATGTCTAGGGAAGTCCGTTGTATCGAAGTTCAACTGTACTTCCAAAATATATTGGTTTTGAAAAAAGTACTTAGTTTTTCGACTTTTACAGCTAGGCGTAACTCCTTAAGGTAGTACGTGCGCGCAATCTTGATTTCTATAGATTTTGTTCAAATTTTAACCAGACATTGTTCATATCATGATACATGTTTGAGTGAAATTTCAGAACAGTCGACTATATAGATTGGGAGATAATAGGTTTTAAAATTGCATCTTTCGACACTGCAGAGTCTGCATTAAAATTTAGACAGAATAATTTTCCATAAAAAAATATTTGTCCCCTATAATAAGAAGACATATGGCAACACCGCATCGTTCTACGTATTCAATGACATGAGTTTGCGCGGCATGTTTGAAATAATGTCACATCCGGAAGGGATGAGAGCATAATATTTTCGTTTCCCTCTTTGTTGCCTACGCCTAGCGCAATAGCACGGGATGAGGGTAAAAAGGGGTAGTGCGTGGGAAAGAGTAGAATTAAGGAATTGACACGATGTTTCGAAATTGAGGGATAATTCGACAGACTTGGTGTACGATTGACACTATGTTGTTTATTGTACGATTACTAGACGGTTTGAAGCGATCAGGGTTACGATGAATGATACAAAAAGAAAAGGTAAAGTTAGCTTACATTCGTTGTGTTTGACACTCGGTCGTTCGCTCGCTCGCTCGCTCGCGTGGATGTTTGTTGTCGCTCGCGTTACAAGGGCCTTCGCTCTTGGCCTGGTGCGCTCGCTGGTACAATTGCTGGTAAGACGCTCGCAGGATTTTCGGCTGGTCGTGTGTATACTCGACGTGTTTACTACGACGGCACTACGCGTAGATAGAAATATGAACGGCGCGCAAGGTCGATGAATTGAGATTGATAGTCACGGACCGATGATAGAAATTATACAAGTGTAAAATAAAACTTTTGTAACTCGAAAAATGAAGACGGTTCGTATGAAAGATAATCGGAGATATTCGTTAGGCTTCTGGGTTAAGACTTGATACAAGGAGTGATTCGGTCGACGGAAATATTGGTTGACGGGAGACTGAGATTGAACTTGATGAAGATTATCGGGAGACTGAGATTTAGACTTGATAGAAGAACTTGAGTCGATGGTAGTTGACGGGCGACTGACTTCAGGAAGGAAGTCTTTCTTGATATAAAAATTAGGAGAGGTTCAGTAGTGGGAGAAGGGACGTGGGAGAGCGTGTCTTGGTCATCTAGTTCTTTAGGGATTGGACCATTGGTCGTGAAGATATCGGTTGATTAGCGTGATTGGTCGCGGTATGGTATGCGAATACTTTACAGATTCGTTAGGCACGTGCGTGGCCTTATTTCAGGCCATCGGTTCTGACTAATATGCGTATGAAGAGAAGGAGACCTTTGTCTCGTGTTTCGGCGAAAAAGCGCATGGGATATAGAGTTCGATATCAGAGACCTAAGCATTCGCATGGTTTGTGTTATGTCGATTTATGGCTATGGTGACTTCTCATATCGAGAGGTTTGTATATCGGACTACGCTGCGAGATCGGATGTCTTATTATTTAGTCGGAGTTATAAGCTCGTCGGAGCCGTCTAGTTTATGTTATGTTTAAATAATCTAGGGTCGAGGCTTTCTTGGTTCTCATGCAGTTGGGCCGGCGTAGATTTTTTTGGAGTCTGTTGATCGAGGTGATGGTTGGTTTTTCGTTGGACAGCTCTTCTTGGAATATTCGCCTGAGATCTTGTTCTTGTTGACAGCCGATGGTATAGGAAAAGGCGATAACTGACGGTGCTGCTATCATGCGTATATCGCTGTGGGTTGAATATGCGTGCGAAACGTACGCACGTTCCCTTTTACGCGGTTATTCATCTTATTCTTAGATTTATACATTTAATAATAAGCTTATAACGGCAAATGAGCATATTGGGAATAACCGAGAGAAGGCACATTCGCTAGGATGTAACACCTCCCCGGTTTAAGATTGAGCGTCCCGCTCAATTATTATGAATGTTCCGAAGGTTATCTCAATATCGTCATCAGCCTATTCTTGAGTGGTTGTGGTGTCGGTAGATACAATCTTTGGATTTGAGTATTATGTAGACCATAGAAGAAGGAAAGAATGTGTATCTTATTATTGTATATATAGATCTTTGTATGAGGAAGTTTTTCTTTGTTCTCCGTTTTTTTTTAAATTAAAAATATATATATTTTTATTTTGCTATGAAATTTAAGCGTGCGTGTTTTCTTCTTTTTGTTTATCCTCATGCATAGATACTTATTTACTTATTTTACTCTATCTCTTACTTGACAAGGCTAAAAGAACGATGACGAGAAAAAAAATTATTATTAGTATAATCAGGAATATCGTAAGTCTCCTCGTGCGAATTTAAGGGAAGAAACGCGGTTTGGAAGATTGGTTGTTGATCGGAGATGACAGGGTACAGATCATGTGCTGCAGCGTTGATATTGGCCCTCTGGTTCAGCTGGAGGGGCCGACACGAGTTGATGAAGTTCTTGACCAGGCACTGCATCCGTTGACGTTTACTTTTTGAGTTGTTTAGCCAGGTGCATCAGGAGGTACGTAACCGAGTCCCATACTGCATCGACGAGATAACTTGACCAGCCGTCCACAGGGTGCAGGCTGTATGCATGGATCGCCGTATCTACGAGGACCTTGATCGTTCGCACGACGAGTGACGTTCGGATGAAACCAGCGCTTGCTGTACCGAATTGAATGACTTTTCCCAGGTGTGATTCCAGATGAAGTCCGCTTGGTGTTATAGATTGTTCTTTTACAGGAGATTTAAGAACTTCTCCTCTTGACTGACATTGTTTTGACCACTGTTGACCCGTGTCATGTTGTTTACGACAGCGGGTTTCTCCACGGAAAACATGCGTTCTCGTCCGTTGTTGATATATTTTTCTGGAATTGATCCCATATGATGCTGGTGATCCTGGGTTGGTGTATCTTCGAGTAGACTTCGTCGTCGATTTCGTGATTACAGGTGGTGTGGCTTCGACCAGAACAGGGATGAGCTTGTACCAAGTGTCTCCGAAAAGGTAATATGAGGAAAGTAAGGAATTGCAGGTTGTTTGAGGTTTTTTGGTGATATATGCGTTCGAGGAATTAGGAGATTTATTTCGTTCCGACGAGTGACAGGAGATTGATGGTAAAATTCTTTTAACCTGGTCAGATTTACTTGTACTCTTATATATTGAATAACGTGTACTGTTTCGCCAGCAAGTACCGCTATATAACTCGGTTTCTCTCCTAAATTGTATACAATTTGTCCGAGGCTTGGACCACTAATAACAAATTGTTTTGGAGCATTTGGCGCTCTTTGCTACACTGTTGCGTACGCGTATCGTAATATAATGTTTTTCTAATGTAATATAATGGCGACGTATATGAATTTCAAATACATGTAGGCAATTATATCTAAGTTCGCGAGTTTCTAATATAAACAAGTTCGGATGTTCTATACTGAGAATACTGTAATAAAAAAAATTCATATGTTTCTCTGGTTACGATTGCAAAGGTGATATTGTTAAACGTTACAGAGTAGATTGATAACGGCCATCTGAAAAACAGGTTAATTATTATGATTATTTATTTATAACGATTGAAATCGGTTTTTGGGACACCCTTGTGTCCTCCAGGGTCATACGGCTTACCCGTTGAGTTGGTGAAATAAACCGGATTATCGTTTCAAAAATGGAACAACTCTTTGGTATTGATGAAATTTGCAATTTTGAATTCTAATATTTTTCTTTCCTCCGCTGGAGGATCTTTGTCTTCGGAGGGTTGTGAATCGACAGAGTTGAAATCTGAATTTGTCGAATTATCGGAATTAGGATTGGTGAAGTTTTTGGAGCGAGCGATCGGAAGTGCTTTGCGCTTGTCAGGGCCCTCAGCTGATTTCGGGGCAATGCCCTCCGCGGGTCGACTAGTGCGTATGGGTCTTACCATGTCGGCCTTCGTCTCGCCGTCGCTACTCTCTGCGTAATTTATGAGTTTACGAATTCGACGCGTAAGGTGTCGAGTTTTGGAGTGCGCATCTACGCGTTCGGCTGCAGGCGCGTTGGCCTCGATGCTAGCGTAGTCGCCACATGATTCGTGCACTTGTTCTATAGGGCTCTTGGCTTGAGAGCGAGTGACGATCTTTGTATTTTTCTCACGCGAGACAGGGTGGACATCTGCTTGAACAGTAAAGGTCGTTGGATTTTTGTTTTCGGCATTGCTATCACTAGTCTGGTCTAATTTGCGCGCCAAATGTTGTAACGCGATTTTCGAATTTTCCATTATATGCGATATTGACTTGGAGGTGACGATAGAATTTACGTTCGTTCGCGAATTTGCTTTTGTGATTGAAATTTGATTCGAGTTTTGTTTCATTTTTGGAACCTTTTTGTCGTTTTGATGTTGAATTGTTTTGGATTTTCCTTTTCCGTTTTGGTTTTGTTTTATTTTGGGTTTTCCTCTTTCGTTTTGTTTTTGAATCGTATTGGATTTTTCTTTTTCGTTTTGGATTTTATTCGTTTTTGATTTTGCTTTTTGTTTTGTTTAGTTTTTCTTCATCATCGCTCTGACAGGAGCGTTGACAAAGTTTTATTTCGACGTTATTGTCGATTTTTTTTTTTTTTTTTTTTTTATTGGCCACTACTGGGCTCTGGACCGGCGTAGTTGTCGTGCAATCTACGTCCGAATTAGGATTAGCATCGCGAGAAATTGAGATCAGCATCGCGAGAAATTGGATTAGCATCGCAAGAAATTGGGTCAGCATCGCGAGAAATTGGATTAGCATCGCGAGAAATTGGGATTAGCACCGCGAGAAATTGGATTAGCATCGCGAGAAACTGGGATTAGCATCGCGAGAAATTGGATTAGAATTGGAGATTGTCATGCAATCTGGGTTTGTTTTTTCTTTTTGTTTGGTTTTTCTTCGTCATTGCTCTCACTGAAGCGTTGGCAAAGTTTTAATTCGACGTTTGTCGATTTATTTTTATTTTTTATTGGCCACTACTGGGCTCTGGACCGGCGTAGTTGTCGTGCAATCTACGTCCGAATTAGGATTAGCATCGCGAGAAATTTGGATCAGCATCGCGAGAAATTGGGATTAGCATCGCGAGGAATTGGATTAGCATCGGGAGAAATTGGATTAGCATCGCGAGAATTTGGGATTAGCATCGCGAGAAATTGGGTCAGCATCGCGAGAAATTGAATTAGCATCGCGAGAAATTGGGATTAGCATCGCGAGAAATTGGGATTAGCATCGCGAGAAATTGGATTAGCATCGCGAGAAATTGGGATTAGCATCGCGAGAAATTGGATTAGCATCGCGAGAATTTGGGATTAGCATCGCGAGAAATTGGGTCAGCATCGCGAGAAATTGAATTAGCATCGCGAGAAATTGGGATTAGCATCGCGAGAAATTGGATTAGCATCGCGAGAAATTGGGATTAGCATCGCGAGAAATTGGATTAGCATCGCGAGAAATTGGGATTAGCATCGCGAGAAATTGGGATTAGCATCGCGAGAAATTGGATTAGCATCGCGAGAAATTGAATTAGCATCGCGAGAAATTGGGATTAGCATCGCGAGAAATTGGATTAGCATCGCGAGAAATTGGGATTAGCATCGCGAGAAATTGGATTAGCATCGCGAGAAATTGGGATTAGCATCGCGAGAAATTGGGATTAGCATCGCGAGAAATTGGATTAGCATCGCGAGAAATTGGGATTAGCATCGCGAGAAATTGGATTAGCATCGCGAGAAATTGGGATTAGCATCGCGAGAAATTGGATTAGAATTGGAGATTGTCATGCAATCTGATTTTGTTTTTGTTTGCTTTTGTTTTCCACGATGTCGAATTCCTGTAGTTTTATGACCGGCACGATCAGTCGTACGGCGTCATTTGTGGCGTTGAAAACCTTCAAATGGGCCTTTCCGTTGATGTTTGGTACCGGGGCAGTCGCCGGGGTAAACACCCTTACGGATTTTTAAAGGCGGGATATACCCTTCCTTTAACGTGCGGTTTTCGACTCGAATGTGGAAAGAGATTTCGAACGGGCGGGGATTTCTACGACCTCGTCGCGTTCGTTTGTTCGTTTAAACGGACATGCCTTGTCTTCACATTCAAGGCATTCCGTCTTAAAATTTATTTTGGAATTTATTGCAAAAAAAAAACGATTGGGACCTCAATAAACCGGGGTTAGGGAGTCAAAGCTCGTCAGGTATGATGTAGAATAAAGTTTCGAAATTGTATTGTTTTTTTAATGAGGTTCGGGATAGCGCCACTGTCTAACATCGCTATTTTTTTTTTCGGTGCGCTCCGATACATATCGAGGGTAGGTTAACGAAATCTTCTGCGTTTATAGTGTAGGTAAGATAGGTTCGGGTGGAATGATTATCGAGACCGGACGCTTGGAGATCGTAGGGTCTCGCAGCGCGGCTGCCAGAGGGGTATTCGGACCATTTCGCGTGTTATTATATTCGCGGGTACGGCAGTTTTCGATAGTGTGTCCTATCCGTTTACAATACCGACAAACGGGTCGTTTGGATTTGGGCGTTTTGTTCTTTAACTGAAAACATCTATCTGCTAAATGGCCGATTTTTTTGCATATTTGGCAAACAACTGAGTTTTGTTCATTTAGGACCCTTTGGTACTCGATGGCATGGTGTTCTTGATTTTCATAATTTTGGCAGGTAAGGGTCGCGAATCGACAATTTTCTGTGGTGTGATTGTCTCTTTTGCATACATTACAAAATTTTACTGATTTTGACGGGACGAACCTTTTGTGGTTAGTGAGAGTGGACTGCAATTCGTTGCGCGCTTTAACTTCGTGTTCAATTCGTATCGCATTTTCTATTGAGTCTTGGCATACCGGTATGAATTCTGCTAAAGCGATATTCTTTTTTTTTTATTTCCGCGACGCAGCTGATGGCGTCTTTTAGGGATATTGACTGGTTTGTCCCTAACGTCGTCATTGTTTTTGTGGGTTTGTTTTCGATTTTTGAGAATGTTTGTAATTTTTTTAGTCGATCGTTTAGGAGGTTCCAAACCAGGTAATAAATCCGATGTATAAATTTTCGAATCACTTATGGACGTTGGATTAATTAGCACATTCCCTTTTTTCTAATCCCGGACGAGCCCCCAAAAATTTATATGTCACATCCGGAAGGGATGAGAGCATAATATTTTCGTTTCCCTCTTTGTTGCCTACGCCTAGCGCAATAGCACGGGATGAGGGTAAAAAGGGGTAGTGCGTGGGAAAGAGTAGAATTAAGGAATTGACACGATGTTTCGAAATTGAGGGATAATTCGACAGACTTGGTGTACGATTGACACTATGTTGTTTATTGTACGATTACTAGACGGTTTGAAGCGATCAGGGTTACGATGAATGATACAAAAAGAAAAGGTAAAGTTAGCTTACATTCGTTGTGTTTGACACTCGGTCGTTCGCTCGCTCGCTCGCTCGCGTGGATGTTTGTTGTCGCTCGCGTTACAAGGGCCTTCGCTCTTGGCCTGGTGCGCTCGCTGGTACAATTGCTGGTAAGACGCTCGCAGGATTTTCGGCTGGTCGTGTGTATACTCGACGTGTTTACTACGACGGCACTACGCGTAGATAGAAATATGAACGGCGCGCAAGGTCGATGAATTGAGATTGATAGTCACGGACCGATGATAGAAATTATACAAGTGTAAAATAAAACTTTTGTAACTCGAAAAATGAAGACGGTTCGTATGAAAGATAATCGGAGATATTCGTTAGGCTTCTGGGTTAAGACTTGATACAAGGAGTGATTCGGTCGACGGAAATATTGGTTGACGGGAGACTGAGATTGAACTTGATGAAGATTATCGGGAGACTGAGATTTAGACTTGATAGAAGAACTTGAGTCGATGGTAGTTGACGGGCGACTGACTTCAGGAAGGAAGTCTTTCTTGATATAAAAATTAGGAGAGGTTCAGTAGTGGGAGAAGGGACGTGGGAGAGCGTGTCTTGGTCATCTAGTTCTTTAGGGATTGGACCATTGGTCGTGAAGATATCGGTTGATTAGCGTGATTGGTCGCGGTATGGTATGCGAATACTTTACAGATTCGTTAGGCACGTGCGTGGCCTTATTTCAGGCCATCGGTTCTGACTAATATGCGTATGAAGAGAAGGAGACCTTTGTCTCGTGTTTCGGCGAAAAAGCGCATGGGATATAGAGTTCGATATCAGAGACCTAAGCATTCGCATGGTTTGTGTTATGTCGATTTATGGCTATGGTGACTTCTCATATCGAGAGGTTTGTATATCGGACTACGCTGCGAGATCGGATGTCTTATTATTTAGTCGGAGTTATAAGCTCGTCGGAGCCGTCTAGTTTATGTTATGTTTAAATAATCTAGGGTCGAGGCTTTCTTGGTTCTCATGCAGTTGGGCCGGCGTAGATTTTTTTGGAGTCTGTTGATCGAGGTGATGGTTGGTTTTTCGTTGGACAGCTCTTCTTGGAATATTCGCCTGAGATCTTGTTCTTGTTGACAGCCGATGGTATAGGAAAAGGCGATAACTGACGGTGCTGCTATCATGCGTATATCGCTGTGGGTTGAATATGCGTGCGAAACGTACGCACGTTCCCTTTTACGCGGTTATTCATCTTATTCTTAGATTTATACATTTAATAATAAGCTTATAACGGCAAATGAGCATATTGGGAATAACCGAGAGAAGGCACATTCGCTAGGATGTAACATAATACTGCAACACATTTTTTTTATTTGGAAGTAATTTTTAATCGAACACAGTTTTTAATTAGTTATGCATGAACCAACACTTTTATTTGTTAATGAAGACAACACAAACAATATAACATATTAATATTTATAATGCAAATATTTTTTTTGACAAAATTTTTAACTTTAGGAACACGATAATTATTTTTTTCTCGAAATATTGAACAATACTGTTCTGCGGTGTTGCCATATGTCTTCATATTATAGGGGCAAATATTGTTTACGAACAATTATTCTGTCTTTACTGAACGTTTTTAGCAAAACTGAATAGTAAAGGCAATCCAAACTTTCTTCACTCTTTCCCTAACTAGTTTTCTATCTAAACATAATTTTTATTCAAAATTTATAAACACAATAGATTGGTACGACGAATTATGCGACCTGATCTTCGGTCAATGTAGACCACGCAGTGTTAAAAGTTGCAATTTTGAAACCCATTATCTTCCATTCTAAATAGTCGACTGTTCTGAAATTTCACTCATAAATATGAACATTTATATTTATATTTATAATTTATAATTTATATTTTTATTTAAAATTTCACATGCATAATGATATGAACAATATCTGGTTAAAATTTGAACAAAATCTATAGAAATCAAGATTGCGCGCTCGTTCTGCCTCAAGGGGCCACTTTGAAAATTAAAAAAAATCGAAAGCAAGCAAGACTTGAAGAAATCGACGATGATGAGCAATCAGAAGGGATTTTGTACGGTGCAGGAATTGCCGATTGAGTTTGGGTAAGAGTTTTTCATAGTATAAACTTCAAACGCGTTTTTCTCGAAACAACTTTTTCAAAATCTAGCTCCATCGTATCTCTAAAATTAATAAACCGATTCTCTTGAAATTTCAACCACATATTGTAAACATGATTCGCAACAAGATGCCCCTTGATGGTTTTAGAATTTTGATTTTTACTCATTTTTTTTGCGAAAAACTGCGAAAAAAAACGCTTTTTAAATACTTTTTTCGTTTTTCATCTGCAATTTTCAATTTTTTTTATAGAACTTTATATACGAGGGTCATTTTGTAGCTGGTGTCATACTGAATTTAATGGACTTTGATTTTTTGTTTCAGACAAGCCGTTACCGAGTTGTGATTGAGCTACCTAGCCCACCTATTTTCGAGGCGTTACGTTAAACTATAGTTTTTGTACTTAAAAATAAATAAAAATGAATTAAATTTTTTAAATGTATTTCAAGACTATTTATCAAGCCCAAAAACTTTTATATTCGTATCTTTTATAAAATCCTCAAAAAAAATCGCGAAAATAGCCCTTTTTCGTGGCTCCAAAGTGGACTGGCCCCTTAAGTACATACGCGTGGAGATTAATGCCTCTTGGTGGTTGAAATTGGTTGGGTGTTCCATATTAGCACCAACTCGTACGTAGACAGAAACGAGAAGAGGCGCGTTGGCCTGCGGATTAATACTCTCCCCCTTTCGGTCTTCCATCGTGTGTAGATTTGCTTCGGGCGAGTATCGCTAAATATTCTTTTACTCGCGAGAGAGAGAGAGAGGGAACCAGAGTGTGTGTGTGTGTGTGTGTGTGTGTGTGTGTGTGTGTGTGTGTGTGTGTGTGTGTGTGTGTGTGTGTGTGTGTGTGTGTGTGGGTGTGTGTGGGTGTGTGGATGTGTGTGTGTGTGTGTGTGTGTGTGTGTGAGAGAGAGAGAGAGAGAGAGAGAGAGAGAGTACGCTGACAGGGTTGAGAGGTATGGTTCCTAGCACCGGCGAGTTGTCAACGGCTAATATTGATGGCAGGATGTGTGTAAGCTTGGACCGACGTGCTATAGGCACCGTGGCAACTTTAGCGATGAACCGAACGCCCGTTAATACATACGTATGAAAACGTATCCTCATTATTATTATATACACATGTAGATATATAAGTATATCCGCGTATGCGCACGCGCGTGTGTGTGTGTGCGCAACCCTCGGGCGTTCCATTATTTGAGAGTTAACGAGAAATCGAAAGTCCCTCGACAGCCTCTATGTGCTATATGTCGATGCATTTTGCGTATGCGAAGTATTCCCGCTCGCGACGAGCTCCATCATCTCTATCTTCGGAACGAAAAATTTTATGCGGCTAATAGGGAACACGTTGAACAGGTTATTCGCTAAAAATTATGGCTTGCTTCCGGAAATACCTCATTCATTGACCGCCTCGAGATTATTCCTGCTTTAACCATTTTCTCGATATGCCAAGGTCATTTGAAGGTCGTGTTATTTATTCTGTTTGGGTAAAAAATGAGTGAAAGAAACGGTTTTGAAATTGGAGTCCCAATATTGGAAAATGCCGTTGGTATCGGCTAAACGGCTGGAATAGAAACGGAACTGGACCGACCAGAATTTTTCTCTCGACGCGCCTGCCAATTGTTGTCTGTTGTCTTTTTGTGTAAAGTCAATATTTAGCGGAGTTTTTAAATGTTTACATTTTTGTGACACACCCGGTACATTTATATATACGTGAATTACATTTTTTTTTATATCGCAAGCTTCCATCCGAAAAAAGTGCGATTTATTGCTAAGAATGGATGAAGCTGAAGATTTTTTGCTTGTCATTTCACATCAGAAGATGCTCTGAAGAGTCTTGGAAAGACGACTAGTATCACGTTATTCTTCGGGATATTTTTGTTTACCGAATTTCGGATGTTTTGACGAATGTGTATAAATGACGTAGGCGGAGAGAGAGATAGAGAGAGAGAGCCGATTGATCGTGATCTCGCGTTTGAGGCCGCGCTCTCCAAATTGTCCTTGCGTGTTTCGGTTCGCAGAGACACGCGGCGTTAAACCGAAGAATCGTTGTTTCCACCGAAAACTCGTGAGAGGCATCGCATTGTGGTTCCTTTGCTCTTGGATCCTCTTCTGGGAGCGAAGAAATTTCCGGGAATCCGGCAACCGGTAATAATGGCGCTCTCCTGGTCTTCAGAGTGAAACAAGGAACGCGAGGAAGTACCAAAGCTGTAATAATGACGGTTCACCGTGCTTTTAGTGAGAAAAAAATGTCTATGTATACACACATACATTGTTTAGCAAACAAACACTCTTGGAGATTTGTTTGCTTCCGTTCCGTTGCGTGTTTAATCCGAACATGTGTCACATACTTTGCGTGGTCCATGGGTTGCCTTCCTCTTTCTGTTGTCCGCTCTCGGCCTAGCAGGTCTCTTTTTCTGCTGCTCTCAGCCTGAAGAGTCTTAGATCCCTTTTCTGTCTTCATCATTCGATACTT
>CAUJKO010000179.1:7500-20625 GCA_963210295.1 Ophion ellenae | reverse complement strand
CCATTACTGTTCGGCTTTAAACTGAAAACTGGCACAATATCGGCCCATCCCTAAAGCCTGTCCTGGCCCATCTTTGAAAACTAATAAAAAGCTGTAATAGTTAAACTAAATTTGCCAATTTAAAAACTGGGGATACTAAAATACTGACAATTCCATTGGCCCAATATTGTTCCGTTGTAAATTGAAAACCGGCACAATATCGGCCCATCGTTTAAAACCAATGAATAGCCGTGATGGTTGAACTATATTCGCCAATTTAAAAACTGGTAATGCTAAAATGCAAGCAATTACATTGGCCCGGTATTGTCCCGTTATAAATTGAGAAGCGGCACAATATCGGCCCATTACTAAAAATCATACTGGCCCATCTTTCAAAACCAATAAACAGCAGTGACAGTTAAACTAAATTTGCCGATCCTAAAGCTGGCAATTTTAAAATACTGGCTATTAGATTGGCTCATTATTGTCTCGTTCTAAATTGAAAACCGACACAATATCGGCCCATAGTTAAAACCTATCATGGCCCACCTTTTAAATTCATTAAACAGTCATGATAGATAAACAATATTTGCCAATCTTTAAACAGGTCATGCTTAAGTACTGCCAATTACATTGGCCCATTATTGTTCCGTTATAAATTAAGAACTGGCACAATATCAGCCCATTACTAAAACCTATCCGGGCCCATCTGTCAAAACCAATAAACAGCCGTGATAGTTCATCGAAATTTGCCAATTTAAAAACTGGCAATGCGAAAATACTGGAAATTACATTTAAGTAATCTAAGCCCTTTATTGGCTAAGTGGGTCAGACCATACCTGCTTTTATTTTATTTAAGCCTTGGGTTATTCATTATCTGTATATTGTGCCAGAATAGGCAAATAACTGGCACGTCATATATTAATCGTCTATATTTTGTAGTTCAGTTTTTGTAATCAAGTCTTGGCCTATTATTGGCATTTGTAAATAACCAACATAAGTAAAATATGCCAATTTTGAAACCTGTCATATACGCAAATCACAATTTATTCCAAGGTTATTCCATGAAATATGTATCCATAAGGACCAATCTCTGGCCAATCTTGGCCCGATATAGATTGAATATTTATCACGTACTCAAACAAACTCACGGCCCAATATTTTAGATAAACTAACTTCTAGATAGACCAACTGTAATGGCCCATCATAGAGCCAGTGGTCAATTTCTACATAGGCCCTTTAAGAGGGCCCACATAGGGCCAAGTGCAATCACCAACATTGGCGCTACAATGAATTAAATCATTGGCCCAATAATTGTTGGCTCTGTTGGCCGATATCGGGCCGTTCTTATCATTTCTACAAAGGCACCTCATTGGTAAATACTCACGGCCCAATATTCTAGAAAGGCTAACTGTGTAGGCCCGTCGCAGGCCCAACGGTCAATCTCTACATGGGATATGATGTACTATTTATTTCTTTAATTTTTTGTTTTCGTATTCATCTCTCTCTCTCTCTCTCTCTCTCTCTCTCTCTCTCTCTCTCTCTCTCTCTCCCTCTCTCTGTCTCTTTCTCTCTCTCTCTTACATTAGATCTTACAAGCCCGACGCACGAAGCGAATCTTAATTCGTGTGTTTCGCCTCCGATTCCGGAACTTGCCGAACTTCCTGCCACCCCTGCGGCCATATACTTCGAGAAGTGACTGAGAAACCGGAATCCCCGAAGTGGCAAGTGAAAGCTCGATACCCCGCCTCGGTGTGCCCGAATACCCGATGATCGTACAGCAACGAGGATAAAGGTCGTGCGTGACGTTGCCACCCATGGGAATTTCATGAAACGTTCCTCGCGCAGGCCCACCGCCCGCGAAAGATTTACTACGTGGGAGGAAATTTATTTGGAAAGAATCGTCGAAAACCCCGTTCGGTTGACAAACCGAAGAAATCATTTATCACAATTATCTCATTGAACAAATCGCTTTTGGAGGGGCTTTTTTTAGGGCCATCTGGTTTTTTCTTGAGCTCGGAGCAGACAAGACCTACTTCCGGTCTTCCAAGAGCTATCTAGTCCCTAAAGAACGTTTGTTTCGTCATTTGGTCGATTTTTTTGCTCGTTTCGGATTTTTTTCAAAATTGCACCCTCGTCGGAGCAAACGCCGATCACGAAGATGTGGAAGCTTGAGGAAAAAAATCAAAATGGCTGCCGGGAGAAAAAATTTGGGTGCCGAGAAGGGAGCTTGAGGAAAAAATCGAAGAGTGTCCTCGAGGAGAGACTTGGCTCAAAGTGCCACGAGAAAACGGAAGTGAAACGTTACATCTGGCTTAAGGGGGACCTCGATGACTCTCGCTACCCGGCGAGGGAGAGGAACTTTGACTGCCGAACTATATACGCCGCGGGGGCTATATTTAACGAATTCCAGACTGCCTTCGAATAAGTGCCACCGTTCTTGTACATAGTCGGATATATATATATATATACACAGGATTATATACGCCGCGCGGGGACCTCTTTATATTTCGCTCTCCATCTCGCATGAGACACGAGAGCGCGATAAACGTCTCGAAACCGACGACATATTTACCGCGAGGACAGCGGCAAAAGCACGACCGAACGAGCACGAAACGACTCATCCCCCCGTGTCAATCGTGACACTCGTATAAAAAATTAAAACCCACAAAAAATACCAGCCTGGCGACATTACGGGGAGTCAATAAAACGGGAAGAAAAAAAAGCTTGTACGACAAACGAAAATCGTTAATTTCAATGATTTTTTTTGTCGAATTAAACGCATGAGATTTTAGCGAATTTTCGCAGATTTGAGCCTCCACAATTTTTTTTAGTGAGCGTTTCAAGTCTCGGTTTCAGTTTACAATTTACAACTCTATTATCAATTTATAATTCTGTTTTCAATTTATGATTTACAATTTCGTTTTGGTTTCAATTATTCATTTACAATTTACAATACAATATCGTTTGGTTTTCCCATTAACCATTTAAAATTTACAATTTCGTTTCGGTTTCAGTTTACAACGTACAATTCTATTTTCGATTTACAATTCCGTTTCGATTTAAACTTACAATTTAAAACTTAAAAGTTCGTTTCGGTTTCAATTTAGAATCAACATTTTCTCGTTTTGTTTTGGTTTTAGTTTACTATTTGCAATTTCGTTTTGGTTTCAATTGGCAATTAACAATTTACAACACAATTTCGTTTGGTTTTCAATTAACCATCTACAATTTACAATTTCGTTTCGGTTTCAGTTTACAATTTACAATTCTATTTTCAATTTACAATTTCGTTTCGGTTTCAACTTACTATGTACAATTTAAAAGTTCGTTTCGGTTTCAATTTATAATTGACATTTGACAATTTCGTTTCGGTTTGAGTTTACTATTTACTATTTCGTTTTCAATTTGCAATTAAGAATCCATCATTCCGTGTTCATTTATATTTTCGTCTCGGTTTCAATTTTCAATCTATAATCTCGTTACGGTTTCATTTCACGATCTGCTATTCCGTTTCGATTTTAATTTACAATTTACCATTACCTACGGTTTTCAATTTGACGTTGTTCGTAAATTCAAATCCACGAAATAAAATGAAAATATATGATGAGATATATATAGCTGTATAAATAGAGTCTGGTCGAGGTGTTTTTCGATGTCAGTTTCGTCCATGTGGAAATTACCATTAGGATTATACTTTTTTCACCCCACCGAACAACCATCGAGAAAATATTTTATCCCCAACTTTGGTCCTGATCCTATAACTAATTCAACAATATTGTATATCTCATGTGCAATACAAGTTCGTTTCTACCTGAAAAATGTACTACTACTATAACTAATTCAAATAAATTATAACTGTACCTACTTTAGCTATTATATAAAAATATCGCAATTGTTCTATTTGTAAATAAATTGCTACCATATTGAAACTCAATTATAACTATATTGTAAATATATAACTATCATATTGTATCTATCTAAAAATAACATATTTACAAACGATTGAATAAAAAAATCTCCTTTTAATTAAGGCTCAATTAAGAAAAATAAATAACTTAAGGGGGGATTGTCTTTTTTTTTCGCAAAATTTACCGCTTTTTGGGAATTTTTTTGTGAAGAAAGTATACAACGGAAAACTTGTGAAACTTGGCATATAGTTTTATTGATCCGTTTACTACATACAAAAAATTTTTTAAACAATTACATCGAAAAATCCGCCTCCCACCCCCCTCGACGCGCGATGGTCCTTTTTTGATGGTGTGCACGATTACAGCCTTCACGTTCATCCTGCAACAAAAACCCAAAATCATTTTACTTTAGACACATATAGCTATCGTTCGATGAAGGGAAAAAAAAGAAAAAAAAATTGACGATTCGGTGACGTTTTGAACTTGAAGTATCGATTTTTCGAAAAAAATTGATCGATTTTTTGTTATAAATAAAAAACTATTAAACGTATTGCTTTTTTGCTTCATCAAACGATAAAAGGATGTCAGCTGAGCATTCTGTCCAAATTTGAAGGCAATCGGTTGAATAGTTTTTGAGAAATCGTGCACACCATCAAAAAAGGACCATCGCGCGTCGAGGGGGGTGGGAGGCGGATTTTTTGATGAAATTGTTTAAAAAATTTTTTGTATGTAGTAAACAGATCAATAAAACTATATGCCAAGTTGCACAAGTTTTTCGTTGTATACTTTCTTCACAAAAAAATTCCCAAAAAGCGGTAAATTTTGCGAAAAAAAAAGACAATCCCCCCTTAATAATTCCCAAAAATCGTATAATTAATTCCACGATATTTATAACTATATTGTGTATTATAATTATATCACTGTATCATAACAATTCTATAACTCCAATCATTATGATAAATCTTCCACAACTATAACTAATGGAATCATAACTTTGGCTATATTATTACGACATTACGATTGTCTCGCGACTGTATAATGAATATCGGGTGTACAAGTATGACATCACGGATTTCCAATCGATGAGGTATCTCGTACTGGTGGCATTATGTTGAGGTTGGTATAACTTGCATTCGACAGGTCTGCATGCAGTTGTCAAACGCAGCTGATGCTGATGGACTGAAGTGCTCACAGTTAGTATATCAATTGTCTTGAAGATGTCAACTTTTGTACTAAAAGAACGTCATTTGCGGGAAGTCTCACAACATTATTTTGTTTCGAAGGAGAGTGAAGCTGAAAGTCATCATTTGCTCGTGGCTTACATGAGGCATTCTTCATCAACTGGGCCACTTTTTTTTCAACCTCTCCAATTTTTTTCAAAATCTGCCAGTTTGAAATATTAGTCAAAAGGAACGTCTGTGATCTTTTTAGATTTTTTTAGGCGTCCGTTCAGGATTTTCAATTTTTCATTACGAACACTGTATCCGAAAAAATATTCATCAAACAAAAAAAAACACAAGAATAAAAACTTTTTATTTTTTCCGCTTTATCGAAAAAAAATCAGAATCACAATTATTCTGCATTGAGAAAATTTAAATTTGGCAAAAAATGAGAATAAGATTTTTTTAAACCCAATAACACACTGTCTATTTCGGTACAAATTTCACAGGATGTCTGTCATTGGGTAAAGAGGCTGCGAACAATTTTCAAGAATGGTACCTGCAATTGTTAGGATGAAAAAAATAAAAACCCTGCGAAATCTCATAACCGCATACATGTGGTTATAAAAACCTTGCGAAATCTCATATAAAAAAATTAAAACTCTGCGAAATCAAAATCATGCTTTCCGCATATATGCGATTATGAGAACTCGCAGGGTTTTAGTTTTTTTTTCATCCTAACCATTGCAGGTACCATTCTGAAATTTTTTTCGAAGTCTCTTTGCCCAATGACAGACACCCTGTAAAATTTGTACCGAAATCGAAAGTGTGTTATTAGGTTTAAAAATGTTGTTCTCATTTGTTTGCCAAATTTCAATTTTCTCAATGCAGAAAAATTATGATTTTGATTTTTTTCGATAAAGCGGAAAAAATAAAAAGTTTTTATTGTTATGTTTTTTTGTTTGATGAATATTTTTTCGGATACAGTGTTGAAATATTGAATTTCGACACTGAAATGAAGGAAATTCAACACTGAACAACAATGAAATATTGAAAATCCTGAACAGACGTCTAATAAAATCTAAAAAAATCAGACGTTCCTTTTGACTAATATTTCAAACTGGTAGATTTTGAAAAAAATTGGAGGGAGAGAGAGAGAGAGAGAGAGAGAGAGAGAGAGAGAGAGAGAAATTCCTTGCACCCTCTGGGAGATACTACGTTTATTGTTCGAGCTTGAAAAAATAAGAGACACAAACGTGCTTTACAAGAGAACGCGTGTCTGCGATTTTTGCCGGTCGTCGCGCATTTTTACTCGTCAACTCGTCCGAATGGGCCCACCGTTGTAGCCCGCGTGGCTCGAGTTTTGTTTTACGTACAAATAGGAACAAGGCGCCTTGGCACCCGGTGTGAATTGGTTTGTCAAGTTGCCAGAGTGTGTATACGCTTTTCGTAACTATATGACCAACCGTGAGGGCACATATACGCAGATATATGTACCAACAGGGTGTCTCAGACAAAGTGTTACAAGCTCATACCTCAGAAAGTACGGACTATGATAAAAAGTGTTTCGAATAAAAGTCCTATCGTTTCAAAAGGAGAAAAGGATGGGAGTGTCGATTTAACATTGGGTATAACCGCCAAGGACATGTGAAGGTCAACTGCGACATTTTAAAAAGAAAGCCTTATTTTTTATTATACAGGGTGGCACTCTTATCTCTGCCACTCAAAATAACTCGGTAATTATCGATGTCACACGAAAATTGTCTAGACAAAAGTTTTACGGTATGAAGGGGGCCATCAAATGCGACCTTTTTTTAATTCGGTGGAGGCGCTGACGCATAGTGAAGGTCACCTCCACTTTTTCAAATGGAATGGTACATTTTTTTCAACCATCTTGTGGAGCACCTCAAGCCGCATAAAAAACATTAGGGGGTCAAAGTCGTTACACTTAATAAATACATACAAAAATGTTTTTTTTTTTTAATTAAAAAAAAAACATAAAAAAAAAACATTTTAAAAACATTTTAAAAAAACATTTTAAAAATTAAAAAAAAAACATTAAAAAAAAACATTTAAAAAATTAAAAAAAAACAACATAAATATTCAAGTCACTATTTATAGACGGAATTGGTAGTTGAAAAAAATGTCCTAAAAAATTGGAGGTCCGCGCTGTTGTTGAAATCTCGGAGATGGATCATCCGAAACAAAAAAATCAAGCTGTTTTAGACTCAGTATTTTTATGGCTATAGCGCATGTCATACGATTTTTTATGTATGCAAAAATAACAAAATTGCGTACGTTTTTCGAAAAACAGAAAAAAGTCTTCTTCACCGTTTTTTGCAGAAAAAATTAGGAAACATCAAAATTTAAAAAAATCTCGATATGCGCTATAGCTATAGTTGTAAAGAATATGTGGTTAAAATGGCATAAGGATCGGTTCAGTAGTTTCGAATATTTCATCAACAAGCCGGCGAAAAACGTGGTTTCGATAAAAGCGCGTAAATACACTTTCTAATAAATACACAATACAATTCTTAATAAATACAAATCGTATAATCAACACGGCCGCACACCACTCATACTCACTTAATAAATACACTTTCAAATGTATTTTGAAAGTGTATTTATTAAGGGTAACAACTTTTTTATCAATATCTATCATATAAGCCTATAAAGAAAAATCATGAAAAAGCCTTTTTCAGCGTCTAAAGTGAGAAGACCCCTCAAACATTTTTTTTTTAATCTGTATCTTCTGGGGTATGAGCTTGTAACACTTTAACTGACACACCCTGTATATGTGTATATATATATATTTACATATGTATTTCACATGTGCATGTACACGTGCACATCGGTATACTACGAGATCATAACGTCCCGCGGTGCATTGAGAGTGAGATTTCTCGCGGATTCCGTTGGCTTTGTTGAGAGGCAAAATTCCGGGAAATCCAGGCGCGATCCAGCACCATGAATTATTACTCTGATTCGGAAAGGATCCCCGGATCGTCCATTTTTGCCGGGCGGAATCCCTCTTGAATTTTCTCACATTTTCCGTGAATTCATATCAGCATTTATATATATATATATATATATATATATATATATATATATATATATATATACATGGGTTATTCCAACCAAAGCCTTTCCGAGCGTCTCACGTGCCAGGAACGAGCAAAAAAGCCTTCCGCGTCCATAAATAACCGAAAAATATTAAATATTTCCGAGAACTGTCACAGAGTAATATTTCAATTGCACGTTTCTCGTGTGAATAATTGTTCAATTCGGAACAATTATGGAACAAACTTGAAGCATCGTGAAATGCGCAGAACAATTAACCCTTTACGACGATTTTTGTAAACGGTCAGAGGCCCACTGTCCTGCGGCGATTTTTTGTTGCATTTTTGGTCGAAACGATCTTTTGTCAATCGGTGTAAGTCGTATAGAAAAGTCCACTCGTGCGATTCACTATAAACTCGAACATAGCTTATAACATTATCTATCGTCCGACCGAATGATTTTTCCATATGTTGATCCATTTTTGAATAACAAATGATTAACATTGTTTTTTTTTCAAGCTTTTATTTAACTTGACTTGGTGTGAGGTGACTTGACTGTCTGTGAGATGCAAACCGGAAAATCGATATTTCACCCACTTCGCGACTATTTAGAGCTCTGAAATTTTGCAAACATGGTAAGAGGTGACAATGCATGATTCAACTAAAAATAAAAATAAAAAATTACTCGACTTTCTGTGCGATGCAAAACAGAAAATCGATATTTCACTCACTTCCCGACTACTTATAGCTCTGAAATTTTAAAGACATGCTAAGAGGTGACAATGAATGATTCAACTAAAAAAAAAAAAAAAATTACTTGACTTCCTGTGAGATGCACAACGGAAAATCAATATTTCACCCACTTCCCGACTACTTAGAGTTCTGAAATTTTTTAAACATGCTAAGAGGTGACAATGCATGATTCACTTAAAAAAAAAAAAAATTACTCGACTTTCTGTCAGATGCAAAACGGAAAATCGTTATTTCGCTCACTTCCCGACTACTTATAGCTCTGAAATTTAAAAGACATGCTGAGAGGTGACACTGCATAATTCAACTAAAAAAAATACAAAATTACTTGACTTTCTGTGAGATGCAAAACGGAAAATCGATATTTCACCCACTTCCCGACTACTTAGAGCTCTGAAGTTTTGCAAACATGCTACGAGGTGACAATGCATGGTTCAACTAAAAAAAAAAATTACTTGACTCTGTGAGATGCAAAACGGAAAATCGATATTTCACCCACTTCCCGACTAGCTAGAGCTCTGAAATTTTGCCAACATGCTAAGAGGTGAAAATGCATGATTCAACTAAAAAAAAATAAAAAATTACTTTACTTTCTGTGAGATACACAATGGAAAATCGATATTTCACCCACTTGCCGACCACTTAGAGCTCTGAAATTTTGCAAACATGCTAAGAGGTGACAATGCACGATTCAACTATAAAAAAAAATAAAAAATAACTTGACTTTCTGTGAGATGCACACCGGAAAATCGATATTTCACCCACTTCCCGAGTACTTAGAGCTCTGAAATTTTGCAAACATGCTAAGAGGTGACAATGCATGATTCAACTATAAAAAAATAAAAAATAATTTTTTTTTGTGAGATGCACAACGGAAAATCGACATTTCACCCACTTCCCGACTACTTAGAGCTCTGAAATTTTTTAAACATGCTAAGAGATAAGAATAAATGATTCACTAAAAAAAAATGACGACTTTCTGTGAGATGCAAAACGTAAAATCGATATTTCACTCACTTCCCTACTACTAAGAGCGCTGAAATTTCAAAAACATGCTAAGAGGTGGCAATGCACGATTCAACTATAAAAAAAATAAAAAATAACTTGACTTTCTGTGAGATGCACACCGGAAAATCGATATTTCACCCACTTCCCGAGTACTCAGAGCTCTGAAATTTTGCAAACATGCTAAGAGGTGACAATGCATGATTCAACTATAAAAAAAATAAAAAATAACTTGACTTTCTGTGAGATGCACACCGGAAAATCGATATTTCACCCACTTCCCGAGTACTTAGAGCTCTGAAATTTTGCAAACATGCTAAGAGGTGACAATGCATGATTCAACTATAAAAAAATAAAAAATAATTTTTTTTTGTGAGATGCACAACGGAAAATCGACATTCCACCCACTTCCCGACTACTTAGAGCTCTGAATTTTTTTAAACATGCTAAGAGATAAGAATAAATGATTCACTAAAAAAAAATGACGACTTTCTGTGAGATGCAAAACGTAAAATCGATATTTCACTCACTTCCCTACTACTAAGAGCGCTGAAATTTCAAAAACATGCTAAGAGGTGGCAATGCACGATTCAACTATAAAAAAAATAAAAAATAACTTGACTTTCTGTGAGATGCACACCGGAAAATCGATATTTCACCCACTTCCCGAGTACTCAGAGCTCTGAAATTTTGCAAACATGCTAAGAGGTGACAATGCATGATTCAACTATAAAAAAAATAAAAAATAACTCGACTTTCTGTGAGATGCACACCGGAAAATCGATATTTCACCCACTTCCCGAGTACTTAGAGCTCTGAAATTTTGCAAACATGCTAAGAGGTGACAATGCATGATTCAACTATAAAAAAATAAAAAATAATTTTTTTTTGTGAGATGCACAACGGAAAATCGACATTTCACCCACTTCCCGACTACTTAGAGCTCTGAAATTTTTTAAACATGCTACGAGATAAGAATAAATGATTCACTAAAAAAAAATGACGACTTTCTGTGAGATGCAAAACGTAAAATCGATATTTCACTCACTTCCCTACTACTAAGAGCGCTGAAATTTCAAAAACATGCTAAGAGGTGGCAATGCACGATTCAACTATAAAAAAAATAAAAAAAATAACTTGACTTTCTGTGAGATGCACACCGGAAAATCGATATTTCACCCACTTCCCGAGTACTCAGAGCTCTGAAATTTTGCAAACATGCTAAGAGGTGACAATGCATGATTCAACTATAAAAAAAATAAAAAATAACTCGACTTTCTGTGAGATGCACACCGGAAAATCGATATTTCACCCACTTCCCGAGTACTTAGAGCTCTGAAATTTTGCAAACATGCTAAGAGGTGACAATGCATGATTCAACTATAAAAAAATAAAAAATAATTTTTTTTTGTGAGATGCACAACGGAAAATCGACATTTCACCCACTTCCCGACTACTTAGAGCTCTGAAATTTTTTAAACATGCTAAGAGATAAGAATAAATGATTCACTAAAAAAAAATGACGACTTTCTGTGAGATGCAAAACGTAAAATCGATATTTCACTCACTTCCCTACTACTAAGAGCTATGAAATTTCAAAAACATGCTAAGAGGTGGCAATGCACGATTCAACTAAAAGAAAATAAAAAATTACTTGACTTTCTGTGAGATGCAAAACGGAAAATCGATATTTCACCCACTTCCCGACTACTTAGAGCTCTGAAAAAAACACGCTAAGAGGTGACAATGCGTGATTTAAATTAAAATAAAATAAAAAATTACTTGACTTTCTGTGAGATGCAAAACGGAAAATCGATATTTCACCCACTTCCCGACTACTTAGAGCTCTGAAATTTTGCAAACATGCTAAGAGGTGACAATACATGATTCAACTTGAAAAAAAAAATAAAAATTACTTGACTTTCTGTGCGATGCAAAACGGAAAATCGATATTTAACCCACTTCCCGATTACTTAGAGCTATGAAATTTTGCAAACATGCATCTAAGCGGAGAAAATGCATGTTCAGCTGAAAAAAAAATTGGGCAGCGAAAAGCTAACAGGGAAGAGATCTTGCAATAGTGAAGCGTTAGCAGAAATGAACGGAATAAGAAACACTGAATACAGCTAAACTACGTAAAAAGTGCACGAGAAATTATGAATTGGCTCTAAGTGCTCTCGGATCGCACAATTCATAGAAGAATCGAATAAGTAAAATAGGTTAAAAGCTAAAGTCCAATAAGTGGTGAGCCAAAATCTGTGAATATGTCACCCATCACAGTTGTCCAGGATTTCTCCTGACAATCAACCAATAATAACACCGGTTCGTTTGGAAGGATGAATCCCTCTTTACAATAATTTCAAATCTGTAGTACAATAAATTAAAGGATAAAAAGTAGAAAATAATTTATATGTAATTTTTTTTTTCTTTTAACAAGCTTTTATTCAATGTACTAAAAAGTATAAAATAATTATATTTACCAAGTGACCTATATGTGACTATAAATAGAAGCTTGGGGCGCTTAAATTTTAGACATATAATCTTTAATTTAAATAAATCTGTTACCATATCAACTGTATTTAATTTCTGTAAAACAATATTAGATTTCTTAAATAAAAATCCTGAAACTGTGTATAAACGTGTGTTAATAATTTCTCTAATTACTATTGTGCCAAATTAAACACGGTTAATGAAACTGAATCGATCAAATTAATTAAACATTGAAAAAGTCAAGCTGTTATTTATAGTCCCATATAGGTGACTTGGTGCAAAAAAAAAAATTCTCTACTTTTTAGAACATTAAGTATAAGCTTGTTAAAAAAAATCACTAGAAAATCGAACTTTTTCCTCCAGCTGGTCGTTTTTGTAATTTCGAAGATTTCGAAAAAATATCCGGTCATACCAAAGGTTAATTATTAAACAAAAAGTACGTTTTTTTTATTTTCCGTTTCAGATGGCTCTAGTAGTAAAAACTACTAGAAACATCATTGTTCAAATAATAATAACTACATCGTTTATCGATATTTTTCAACAACAAAAAAACTCAAGGTCGGCGAGACTATGTACCAATTGTGTGTAAAATCCCAACCTGGTCGTCCCAGCACTCTCATAACAAGAAAAAAAATACTGAAAATCTCTTTTTTGAGCCCCAAGCATATGCTCGTTGAATGAGATTTTCCAAATTTTGTTGTACCATTTTTACTGGCAAACTCGATGCTCCCTCTCCTCCGCCCTTCTTCGCAGATTCCACCCTACAAATCG
>CAUJKO010000179.1:0-2500 GCA_963210295.1 Ophion ellenae | reverse complement strand
TCACTCATCCTCTCTCTCTCTCTTCCTCTCTCTCTCTCTCACCCTTTTGCGGTAACTCTCTCCCTTTGTCTCAAACGATTTTACGATGGACTTTATGGGATTCAGGGTTCGCTTTCGCAACCGACAAAAAGCCTCGCATCATCTCTATCCCCGAGTACGAATATTTCCGGAGGGACGATCGCAGAGCGAGGTGCGGCACAGAGGATGCTCGCGAGGACGAGACGTCTGAGCGTCGGCCCGCCTTTTCACTTCAAATCTCTGAATGATCAAAACCCGTCAAAGACACGGCGAAAATCGGGGCGAATTATTAATGAACTTTCGCGCCGATGAATCATGGAAACGAGTTTCGGATGATTTTGGGTTGGGTGTGCTTTACTCGGTAAATTTTTCTTTCGTACACACGCAGATACAAATGAATGTAAATCAATCCAATGACATACTGGTTTCATAATTTTTTAATGGATAGAGAAAGGAAATGGGTCTGCGTGTGAAACAGTTTTTTTAAAGGGAGGACACCACTCTGACGGTCCGAAAAAGGCCGATTTTTTTTGTCTACTGCATTATTTATTTGGGATTTGGAAAAAAGGTATGTTATTAAGCATACATCAAATTTATTTTGTGTAAAATTTCATTTAAATAAATTGAAAAATAAGCAATGTTATTGAGATATAATAGAACCCTGTATAAAAAATGTCGTCCAACAGCTGGAGCGAAAACTTCACAACGGGTGGTCAGAAAGAATAGAAAAGTTTCATAATCTACAGGGTGTCCAATAGGAAGTTGCTGAAACTAAATAAGTGTCTCTTCCCTCCATGAATTCAATAGGGGTCCCTTTTTCTAAGGCGCATACCTGAGGCCCTGCAGTTTTATTCCAGCCGTGGTTGAAGCAAGTACGCGCGCGTCAAAATGAGTGAGCTCACCACGGAAGAAAAAGCATATCTTATTGAGTGCTTCTTCTCGGGGGGAAAAATTTATAGTAATGCGTATAGAGGGTTTCGTACTAAGTTTGGAACTCATAGAGTTGCCAGCGAAAATACTCCGAAAAGGTAAGAATTTAATATTTATTCATATTCATCTACCACACAATTTGTGTTTCAATTCAATTAAACTGCATTGAAGTAATTTTACGTTAATTTTTGTAGGATAATCGATAACTTCGTGAAGTATGGTACACTCCAGGACCGTAGACACGAGTTGCCAGGTCCATCTGTTACGATGACTACACCAGAGAAGATCAACGAAGTTGAGAATTATTTCAAACGAAATCCAAATGATTCGATTCGGAAAGCTGCTCAAGCATTAAAAATAACCAAATCATCATTACACAACATTTTGAAATATTTTTTAAAGTTTCATCCGTATAAAATAAGCACTCATCAATTGTTAACTGAACATGCCATGACGAAACGCATCGAATTTTGTAACACTATTACGGGAATGTTTGAAGCCGAAGAACTCAATGAGAAATTGATTATTTATTCCGATGAAGCACATTTTTGGACGAATGGGTACGTAAACAAGCAAAATTACCGGATTTGGGGAACGGAAAATCCCAACATATCGCTAGCGAAGTCCCTTCATCCACAGAAAGTAACGGCATGGGCAGCGATTTCAGTAAAAGGAATTTATTTGCAATTCTGGGAATCTACGGTGACAGGAGACAGTTACAAACAGCTTTTGGAAACGAAATTCTTCCCTTATGCAAAAAAGAGGGGACTGGTTAAAAATATTTACTTCATGCAAGATGGAGCGACGCCGCACCGGACTCATGAGGTGTTCGAAGCTATTCATCGCGTATATGGGACTCGAGTAATCGGTCTGGGGTACCCTAAATTTGCTCAAGGCGGACTAGAATGGCCTCCGTACTCACCGGACTTGAACCCTTGTGATTTTTTCTTGTAGGGTTACATTAAAGATCATTGGTACGCTAAAAACCCCAGCACAGTCGAGGAACTGATCGCGGTCATCCAGGAAGTGGTTCGCGGCATTACGAACGATATGTTGGACACAGTTTTTCACAGTTTTTCAAAAGAGAATTGATTTTTGTGCACAATCTAACGGTTCGAACTTCAAAAATATCTATCATCAATCACTGTACTTTTTTCGTTATTTTTATAAGATGTAATAAATTGACATAAAAAAATATTTGACTGGGTTTTATGTGCAGTTTTAGGTGCGTTTATGTGCAGAGTTTCCTCTATTTAAAGCAATTTGGCTTTTCTGATTCTGTGCACATGTTTTAAAATGACAGTCGATTAGTTTCAGCAACTTCCTATTGGACACCCTGTATATAAAAGTACCTCTCGGTTTAGGTAGCCGTTTTTTCGATAAAAAAATCACAATTGCCCGTGTTGAAAAAAGTGTAATATTGGAATGTTTTCACTTGTATTCGGAAACTTAAAAAATATTAAATTTTAAACAAAAAAATGTCTACGTACAATGATTGCTACTGCAATTACGGAAACTTTGGTTTTTCAAATTGGAAATCGGATAATTGTAA
>CAUJKO010000178.1:0-15723 GCA_963210295.1 Ophion ellenae | reverse complement strand
AATTTTCGCTACGCAAAAATTTGTGCGACACTCGCAACGTCACAATTATCCCTAGATATTCCAGGATCAGGCTCTTCGCGGGGTTGCAATTTCCCTTGGACATCCCTGTACCAGAATCTTCGCTACGTAATAATTCCCCCGGGATATCCCGAGATTGAAACCTTCAAAGCGCAAATATCCCTAGATCGATATTGCGCGCACAACAATTTCCCCTAGATATCTCTAGATTTAAATATTCGCAGTCTGAAGTTTTATATCCCTAGATCGGAATTGTGCAGCGCAAGAATTTCCCCTAGATATCCCTAGATTTGAATCTTCGCAGACTGAAGTTTTTCTCTGGGCATCCCTAGTTCAAAATTCTCGCAACGTAACAATTTCCCCTAGATAATTTCCCCTCGATAATGATTTTTGCAGCACAACAATTGTCCCTGGATATACCTAGAACAGAACCTTCGCAGCATAACAATTTTCCTTAGATATCCCTAGATTGGAATTTCGCAGGGTAAACAATTCCCCTAGATAATCCTAGATCTGAATCTTCGCGGAGTACCGTTTTCCTCTAGATATCCCTACATCAGAATTCTCGCACGGCTACAGTTTCCCCTAAATATCCCTAGGTAATAATTTTGCAGCCCAACAATTTTCCCTGGATATTCCTAGACCAGATTATTCGGAACGTAACAACTTCCTTTAGATATCTCTAGATCAGAGGTTTTCAACGTAACGATTTCCCCTAGACATCTCTAGATCAGGAACTTCGCGACGAAACAATTCGCCCCGGACATCCCTAGATCCGAATCTTCGCGACGTAACAATTGTCCCTGGATATTTCTGAATCTAAACCTTCGGTGCGGAACAATTCCCCCAGATATCTCCAGAACATAATCCTCGCAGCGTAACAATTTTCCCTAGATTCCCCCAGATTCGACTTTTTGCAGCGCAACAACTTTCTCTGCATATACCTAGATATCCCTAGATCAACATTTTCGCAACGTAACATTTTTCCCTAGATATGCCTAGGTTTTTTTTGCATTGCAACAATTTTCTTTAGATTTCGTTAGATTTGAGTCTTTGCATCGTGACATTGTCTCCTATCCCCGGAGCAGAATCATCGCAACGTAACAATTTTCCCTAGATATCGCCAGGATATTTCGAACGGACGTCAGGAGGATCGATCGAAATATCCAATGTATCGTGAACTTTCTAGGACGCACCTGTAGCGCAATGGCAAAAAGATCGGAAGGAATTCTCGGGGATTCTGTGACGAAAGTCAAGTGCACGATGTGACGGCTAAAGGAGAATCAGCAACGGAGGAACATAAGCAGGAGTGATGGAAACGCAGACACACACACGTGGCTAGTCCCGGTACGACAGATCCAGTTTTTCTTGCGAAGGTAGACAGAGAGAGAAAGAGAGAGAGAGATCGGATAGAGGGATGTAAGAGAGAGCGAGAGCAAGGGGGGATTCTGCCATCAGGCGGGTAATAAATGCGTAAGAAGTCGCAGTGGCATGGCAAGGACCTTGCAGAGGAAGAGAGAAGCGAATCGCCCTCTCTCTCTCTCTCTCTCTCTCTCTCTCTCTCTCTCTCAGTCTTTCTCTCTTTCTCTCTCTTGCTCACTGCTTTGCTACGGAGCACCGGAGATCCTTTTCTCGTCTCCGTTCCGCAATGGGCGCAATGGCTTTCGAGGGAGAGAGCGAGATGCCCGTTGGATCTGGACATCTATCTTCCTTTCTTCGCTCCTCTTCCGGCTCGTAACGTTCGCCACGTTCCTTCTTATATTCTTCCGATACGCTGTTCCCCTCGATAGTCAACCGGGTGTCGTCGAATCCTACTCCACCACACTCAGAAAAAAAACCAAATGTAGCAAAAAAAGATATTGGTTGATTGAAATAAATGTCTGATCGCGGAATGCCACCGATATGTGAGATTGTTACAATAGTATTAAATATTGGAAAATGTGATTGATTCAAATAACATATTGTTTTATTTGAAAATCTCTTCCGTTCTCTGAATATCTAGATTATCCTTCAAAGAAAATAATATTCTATTGAAATCATTCTATATACAATGCGTAGATGTATGGATGAAATAATTAAGCGGTTGCTACAACATTTTTTATTTCGTACAAAAATATAATCAATAGATTTAATTATTTCTTTACTACATCGAAACGAGTGTGCCATGAGACGTAAGTTTTTCAATTTGTTTTAAATCTTAAATAAAAAATGAGCATTAGAATGATCATCCGCGATAATAGTGGAGAAAATATCAGATGTCCAATGGAATATCCATGGAGAGAATATCGGATATTCAACTGATAAGAAGAGATACTACAGTCTGATCTTAGCCACAGGCCAAGAAGCGATACTCTTTAGAGTTTCTCCGGCGTTTAAGGAGGTACGGTGATTGGAGCGAGTTCAAGATAAAAGCCCGATTTTTTTTTATAGCATTGTCGAGACCTTCGTCCATGCGTATGCGGAGTTTCCACGAGATTTACCGTACACTTTCCGAGTTATTAATTGTCAAAGTTGGTGAATTAGTCACACGTAGACGACAAAATGTGCCTGTCCTCTCATATATCGATTTTTTCGTGCTACTTGGAGCCAAGAAACACGTAAAAAAAATGATGGTTGCGTTCGTGGAATCTTTGTGATCGATAAGGTACCTTGCATTGGAAAGCTCACCGCAGAAATAAGCAATAAATTTAGAAATAAAGTCGCAAAAACCGAAGTTTTCGGAGAGCGAGACTTCTCGTGACGTAACAGCAGCCATCTTGCTCGACGTGTGGCAACGCCGGATACCCGCGCAAATTTGATTCGTCTAGCGGATATTTTCAACGCGAATTAAAAATACGATTGTGCGAAGCCGTACATTTTTTAATGGGTTATAAAGGGCCTTTCGTCGATATTTACTTGAAGTTCTTTTACGTACAGCAAAGGCATCTCAATTTTTCTGGCGACATGTACCTATACAACGCATCTATATATAAATTCAGCATGGGAGAACCGTCATATAAAATAAACGTTCCTTTTTATACCTGCAAATATTGTGAAAATTGGGAAAGGGAAGAATAACATAACAATCGATGAAATATGTTTTGACTTTGGACAGATTGGACATTGGACATTGAGGTTAACTTCAACGCGACGTTTTTCATTTGCAATCGCAATATTATCTTTTCATTTTCTAATTCTTGTCCGTCAGAATCTACATTTGTCTCTAAACCGGACTTCAGGTACAATCCCGTTACTCTTTTGATAAACTTCCACAGTATTTTCATTCTCCATGTTAACCGGCTACAAAAAATAATAAGCCGGGCGCGTGGAACCGATGACAGCCACCGAAAATTCGACGATGCTAAACGTCAACGATATGGCGTACTACTGAAATCGAGTAGTAGATTATTAAGGTTGTTTCCATATTATAAAAATAATAGGAAACTCGGAGTTCAATACTTAAAAAATGTTTCTCGAAAAATAGGCCATATACATATATCTAAAACGTGGCGATATTGCGGCGTGAAATAGACTCCAAGTTTACTAGCATGGTCATCAGCGTACCTCCTTAAGAGGGAATGACACCTCATCGCGGTCGGTATGGTAGAACAATTATAGATTCCCAAAAATCTCTGAAACGGCTCTTCAGATCCCGTCGAAACTTTGCCAAACGACGTCAAATAGATAGACGAACAGCTGTCTTCCCCTCAAATTTTCTGAATTTGAGAAAAAAAATGTAGATTGGCTTATGATAAGACAATCTAGTTTTTTTTTCTCAAATTCAGAAAATTTGAGGGGAAGACAGGTGTTCGTCTATCTATTTGACGTCGTTTGGCAAAGTTTCGACGGGATCTGAAGAGTCGTTTCAGAGATTTTTGGGAATCTATAATTGTTCTACCATACCGACCGCGATGAGGTGTCATTCCCTCTTAAGTAGATTTTCGGTTCGCGCTACGCTTACGAGAAACGAGCGCGCGTGCGGCTCCTAGCGGTTACTCCGAGAACTACGGATTTCCGCACGCCTATAATTTCGGCGGAGTTCGGCCATGATTTGGTTGAATTTTTTCAATCAAATGCGCAAGAAACTAATTTTATTTTCGGATAATTTTTTAACCAATTCAGACATTTGCTTAATATTTTTCAATCGAAATAAAATATTAATATTTTAACGAATAATGTACTTGAAAATCAATATCGGATATGGTGAAAAAATTAAATAACATATTTACTCAATAGAAATTTTATCTGAATCAAACGAGCGAATTTGAATTTTTCTTGTGTACTTGAATCAACAATATTCGTGATATGAATAAAAACGCAGAAAATACATTCAAAACGATATAATTTGTTCGCGATAATTATTTCAGATAGTTTCAATAATATATTGTTCTCGGCTAACAATATATCTTTTGAATGAAAAAAACCTTTCAATTTTATCATGCTATTAAAGTCATTGGCGTTTTGTTTGGACTAATAAATCCGATTATTTACACCAACAATTTTACAATTGAATCAACGAAATTTCATTCAATAGCACCAATGATATTGGATCAATGATTTTTTTTTCTCAGTGCATGGTCTGGATTTCAGTGATGATGGAAGCTTGCCACTTGAATATGCGGAAGAATATGGAAGATAGTCCTTTCCCACACGCTCGGTCTCCCTCCGGAAGTAATTTCCGGAGACTGCTCGGATTGCGGACAAACAACGAGTCTTAGGTCCTGCGTCATGGAACCGCACATTGCCTGAAACTTCTCATCTGCCCCTGGGACGAGGCGGCTTCGAAAAAAATTATTTTTCGTCATCTCACCATCCAGCTGCCTCTCTCGCGCCCCATTTAGATTTTGAACAAACGCCGCGTCTTAGGTCCCGCGTCATCGAATCGCGCATCGCCTGAAACTTCTCATTTGCCCCTATCACGAAGCGTCTTCGAGAAAAATTGTTTTTTCGTGATCTCACCATTGAGCTGCCTCTCTCGCGCCCCATTGAGATTCTGAACAAACTCTGAGTCTTAGGTCCCGCGTCGTCGAATCGCGCATCGCCTGAGACTTCTCATTTGCCCCTATCACGAAGCGTTTCCGAGAAAAATGGTTTTTCGTCATCTCACCATCGAGCTGCCTCTCTCGCGCCCCACTGAGATTTCGGATAAACGCCGAGTCTCAGGTCCCGCGTCATTGAATTGCGCATCGCCTGAAACTTCTCATTTGCCCCTATCACGAAGCGTTTCCGAGAAAAATGGTTTTTCGTCATCTCACCATCGGGCTGCCTCTCCCGCGCCCCATTGAGATTTTAAACAAACGCGGAGTCTCCGATCCCGCGTCATTGAATTGCGCATCGCCTGAAACTTCTCATTTGCCCTTATCACGAAGCGTTTCCGAGAAAAATGGTTTTTCGTCATCTCACCATCGAGCTGCCTCTCTCGCGCCCCGTTGACATTTCGGACAAACGCCGAGTCTTAGGTCCCGCGTCATCGAATCGCGCATCGCCTCAAACTCCTCATTTGCCCCTGGGACGAAGCGTCTCCGAGAAAAATTGATTCTCGCGAACTCGCGCTCATAAGTCACTCGGTAAAATCCGCGACTTTTCTCCCGGCCGCGACTTTCGGCTTTATTTAAAGCGACGGGGCTTTTTTCGCCGAGGCTCGCTCGACGGAGTTTTTGGGGCCCGCTCGTATTCTTCATATGGGAGAATGCTCTCCTCAACGCGTCTATCGTTCACGGGTCGTGGGGCCCTGTCACATGCCGTGCTACGGTTGCGGTCTGTTACACGCCCACCGATGGACGTACGGACGGCCGTCGCTCCGCGTTGGACGGGCCCCGACAGAGACTCTCCGCAACCAACAACGACGACCGCGACGACGACGATGCGAGACGAAAGAGCGAGAGGAGGCTTCGAGGCGTGTGTGCCATGCTTGGAATAAAGAAGAAACTGGTGGGACAGGTTGGAAACTTCTTACACACAGAGAGCAGGCACATCAGAAAGGAGGAACTCCCCTGGTCATCTCTTTCTCTCTCTCTCTCTCTCTCTCTTCCTTTCTCTCAACCTTTGAAGCTTTCCGCCTTTGCTGCCCATATTGCTATATCTATATCTCACTATTCTCTCTTCGTCTCATTCGCTCCTTCCCTTCTTGACTTTTTTTTCTCATCCTCTACCTCTTGCAGCTTCGTTTCATTTTTCCTCAGATGTAAAAGTGCTAATTACGAGTTTTGTACGCTTTGGACCACGACTAACTTCGCTGATATATATATATATATATATATATATATATATGATCCTAGTGTGGCGCACAGGCGCTCTCCTCTCTTCATCCCATTCTTTCTTCTCATCTTTTGTGCACCTAACAGAGTGACAGTATAGTGCCATATATGTATATATATATATATATATATTGCTTTTGCCGAAACGTTTCCTCGAAAGAGGAGAGGAAGGAATTAGAAAAAGAAGGAAAAAGATGTTTGCCTCTGTGGCAACTTTTTAACACCTACCGCGGACCCGAAGACACAAATCTCCCTCTATCTCTGTCTCGCATCGAACGCAGTACTTTAAATTTAGTAGTCCGAGGTACCGCATCGATTCTTCTCACTTTTGTTCTCATTTTACATTGAACGTTCGCATTTTACTGTTTTTTAAATGATTGAGTAATTGATCTCTCATCTAAACGTCTTTTCGTTAATTATGCAGTAATTAATCTTCATTCTCAACCCACTTTTGTCAAGGCCTTAGGCCACAGTAACGGGTATAAAATAATGTGCGAATTTGACAATTTTTTTTCGTATGAAAAAGTGATTCACTCGTAAAATTAATTACACATGTATTTAGTATGAATATCAAGCTGTTGGAAAATTTATATATTTTTTTTCGATGTACAAAATGACCCGATTACTCGAAACTTCTCGAAACAGCTTTTTTCCAATTGGCGTGACAAATAACTTCAACAATTTCCACTCGATTTACTTCAAATTTAAAAGTTATGTTCCTAATTGCATTTCGCAGAGAAATACTTACGGAAATTCTGATTTATCGAAAACTTTTCATTTTATGAGCAGTTATAACGAAATTTTTCACTGAAAATTCATTTCTTAAGTTCAAATACCTACAACTTTTGAATAAAACAATATTTTTAAAATTCCGTACGTACTTCTCTAGGTATTCTAATGTAGATTGACGAGAATTTTTGTTTTTTCTTCTAGGCAAAAAATGGTGGATGCGAAATGTCATGCCGCGGAGCGCCTAAAAAAAAAGAAAGTATTAGTAGTCGGCCATTTTGTACATCGAAAAAAAAAAAATTTCTAACAGCTATAAATATTCCTAACTCTAGCTAAAAATGTTCTAACAGCTATAAATATTTCTAACAGCTAAATATATTTCTAAAAATAATATTTTCTAACAGCAAAAATAATATTTTCTAACAGTTCATACTAAACAGATGTGTAATTAATTTTATGAGTGAATCACTTATTCACACGAAAAAAAAAAATTGTTTAGTTCGCGCATGATTTTATACCCCGTACTGTGGCCTAAGGCCTTAAGGGGTTAGGCTACTGTGACGAACCGAAAGTCAGGATTATTTGAAAAATTAATTTTGAAGGAACAAGTAAGATGATTGAAAAATCGTTTGGACATTTTTGCGTATGTACATTAACAACGTCGTGTACCAAATTTCATTGAAAAAGATTACTAATTAAAGAAGTTATAAACAATGTTGAGGAGGACCTTTGAATGTGAGGGCCTCCACGGTGTACTTGATTTTGGCCACCCGGTTGATCTGGCCGGTTCATATTGACCGATATTTTTTTATCGTATTTCAAAGACCAAAACAAAAATATGAATTTTTTTTTTTTCAATTTTTCGAAGACAAATTGAGTTTTTATTGTTAATAACTAATGAAAGAAAAATGTTAAGAAGAAAAACGTAGGTCAAGACTAAAGTACTATTACACTGAATAAGTGTATCAAATTTCGAGTCAATTCTATCATTAGATGTCAAGAAATCAAGTACACAGCTTTGAAAAAAAAAAGTTTCAAGAAAAATGCGTTTAAGGCGAGAAACCAGTTTAGATGACAAAAAATCGATTTTTGGTAAATTCCATAAATTGTTGGTAAAACTATTCAAGAATATGTTCCCAAAGTAGTATAAATAATTAATTACTGCCTTGAATTTTTTGTTCTCGGTAATTTTTTTTCAAACGCGTTTTTCTCGACACGACTTTTTTCAATCTGTATACACTCTAGCTCAAAAAGTTTCCAACCTATAATTTCATAAAATGATAGATAGTTTCTTTATATAATTACGCTCCATATGCACCTCAATTTGGGATAATATAATTGTATAAAGTATATTTTTATAGCAAAAAAGTTATTAAAAAATTATACGTTTTTGCTTAAGGGAGACTTTGTCCTTGAAATCGGCGGGAGATGTTAGCGGCTGAACATGAGCAGCTAGAAGAAGAGGAGGGATGCCTCTATGAACCAGGCATTGCCGATTAGCGGTAATTATAAACACATTTGTGTAAACACATTACAAAACTTTAAACGCGTTTTTCTCGAAAACACGTTTTTAAAAATGGCTGACATTCTCCTGACCGCTGTAATTAACATATCGAGCTGAAATTTGGAGAGCATACTCAGAAAATATGTCTTCACGGAATGACGGATCGTTTTTTCGATAGATACATTTTTGCATTTATTATTTATCTTTTTATGCGAAAAAAACGCGAAAATTCGATTTTTTTTTAAATTGCCGCCATTTTCCGAAATTTGTACTAAACGAAAAACCCATCCGTCATTCCATGACCAAAGGGTCACAGATTGATAATATGCTTTGAATTTGTGTTTCAGATCAACAGAGAGGGGGCAGTGATGTCAGCCGTTTACCACCCGCGATTTGAGGACCTGTTTTCGCGGAGCTGCAACGGCCGCCATTTTGGTTTTTTTTCCAAAAAAAATTTTTTTTAACGTTCTGTATATCATGAATAAAAGCAAGAAAAAACCGCACTCACAAAGCTTTACTCGTTTCCGTTAAAAAAAATAAAATGTAAACACCCGAAATATGGCACTCCAAGGACAAAGTCTCCGTTAAACAGCTGTAAAAAATGCAATTTCGAATTTTTTAAATCAGAATTAGGTTCATATAGAAGGAAAACATGTTCTGAAAGTAATCGTTGAATCGAATTGATTTCCGATGAAAACTGTGGCCTGCAGGGTGTACACAAACAGCAAAGTCTGATGGCGACTTTCGATGGGCGGCAGGTTATATCTTCCATATTTTCAGAGAAAGTACTTCGAAATTTTTTTAAATATTTGCTTGGAAATATGTATAAAATATTCCCAAAGTTTGCATAAATTCTATTTATTCATTCCTTGTCAAAAAAATCATGAAAATCACTAAAAAGCGCACTCTAAACTCGTTTCCTGCCTTAAAGATTTATCAGCAGGCCTATCGTTGTAATCATAAGTTTATCCTATAACTGCGATTCCTGCACCATATCTTGGACCTTGCTCTTTAATTTAAGTTGCTCCAAGCGACGAACGAGAATTTTGACATTTCCACAGCAGCCTAACGCCTTAATTATTCAGTAATCAGGATGTCTTCTAATTATCTGTTTATTAATTATTCGATAATCAGTCTCTGGTTTGATCCTCATTTTGTCAATCATTCAGTAATAAATTCGTCTTCCAGTTCTCTTTTTTTAAAATTAATTACTCGGCAATCAATCTTTTGTCTGATCCGTCTGTAAATTATTCAGCAATTCATTTGTCTATAAACCCCTTTTTTGTTAATTATTCAGTAATTAATCTTCTTTCCAACCCTATTTTTTCAATTATTCAGTAATTGTGTTAATCATGAGCAATACGTTGAATAAGAAAGCACGTTGCTGCTGAACATTATCGTCCAATATTATCACAGGCCAACGAACGGAGATGTTGATTTTTGGCGACAAAAATGACATTGACATTACGTTGAACTTTTTATACAAATTAAATTAATGTTTAATGTTTTTTTTCATACAAATTATTTTATGACTGCGAATGTGTATTTAATTTTGACTCGGCCTCGGGATTGAGGGGGCAAAGGCAAAGCCTACAAAATTCAAGGACATGAGGTTTATATATACAGGGTGTTAGGAAGGTAGTTGCAAAGCCTTAAGGGGGTGATAGGTCAGCTTGTCAGGAACATATCTAACCTAGATTACCAAAGTCTAAGAATTTCGAGTTATCATGGTAAGTACGATTTTTGGAAAATTTCCCAAAATTGCTATTTTTTAAATGCTATTTTTTAAAAATAGCATTAACTATTAATTCATTATTTCATTAATTATTTTTTTAAAATAGCATTAACATAAGAGGTATTTTTATTTTTTGACAAGTTTTTGATTATTCAACACGTCCCATTCAGTTAGTTGTGTGGATACAGATGATTGTATTCGTGTTTGTCGATTGAATATACATTAAGGGGTTAGGCCACTCTAGAGGCCGAAAAAATAGGCTTTTTTGCGATTTATTTATCAGCAAAACTACAAAATAAATCGAGATTACAAAAAAGGGTGTTTATCATACATATCAGTGACTGTATACAATAATTTTTTTGAAACGATTAATTTGAAAATGGCGGCTGTGCAGCGTTTATCTCAAAACTGAATTTTTTAAGTTGGCCGGAAACATAACTCAGACAATTTTCAACCGATTCACTTAAAATGTTGAATGTAACTTGAAAAATACATTGTCTATGGAAATACGTAGGATTTTTTTTTATATCGCATAGTTCATTTGTTATTAACGATTTTTTCGGCAAATTTGTGGAAAGTGAAAAATTCACCTAAAAAATTGTCAGATGATTGTTAATAACAAATGAACTATGCAATGTCATTTGTTAATAACAAATGACAATGTATTTTTCAAGATTAGGCCTTGAGCTAAGACGCAAATAAGTTTTTAGCTACCAATTATTGTCTGTTTGAACATTATGAACGAGTCAGTACCTAATTTTGGGAAATTTTCCAAAAATCATACTCACCATGATAACTCAAAATCCTTCGACTTTGGACTGAGGTAACCTAGGTTAGATATTCTCCTAACGAGGTGACCTACCGCCCCCTTAAGGCTTTGCATCGACCTTCCTAACACCCTGTATATATTTGGAAAAATTATATACTATATCTATATTAGGGTGATTCGTTTCAGGGTAACTTTTTTTTTTACCCATCGTGCCCGAAAACCTTTAGTTGGTACCCAAAAACGAAGTTTCGTGAAAGGGGGGTGTTGTCAAAAAATATTTAGAGGTCGCGAATCAAAATTGAAGGTTTCCCATTTGATTAACATTGAAAAAAATGTTTTTCTCATTATTAGTGTTACCATTCCGCGAATTTTGATATCGCGATATTTTCCAAGTGGGTTCTCATAGGAAATATGATACTCTACAATAAAGTTCATTGAGCCACTTCCCTAAATTCAACCATTTCAGCAGTATCATTATTTCAAGTGAATATTGTATGAAAATATCTATTCAAACGGCTGTAACGCCTAAGCTATTAGATATATCGAAAAAAATTCAAATGAGAACTATGTAGAGAAAGTAATTTGCTACAAAAAAGTCTTATAAGCCGAGCCCGTAAATTCAACTCTTTCTCAGCTATAGGTGGATGAAATAAAATAAATAGATTTTTTTTGTTTTAAAAAAAATCTATTTATTTTACTATATTTCTATTATCTATATTTACTATATTTCTATTTACTATATTTCTATTACTATATTATCTATTTATAAATAGATTTTTTTTAAACAAAAAAAATCTATTTTACTTCATCCACCTATAGCTGAGAAAGAGTTGAATTTACGGGCTCGGCTTATAAGACTTTTTTGTAGAAAACTACTTTCTCTACAAAGTTCTCATCTGAATTTTTTTCGATATATCTAATAGCTTAGGCGTTACAGCCGTTTGAATAGATATTTTCGCACAATATTCACTTGAAATAATGATACCGCTGGAACGGTTGAATTTATGGCCATGGCTCAACGAACTTTATTGTGGAGTATCATATTTCCGATGAGTACCCACTTGGAAAATATCGTGATATCAAAATTCGCGGAATGGTAACACTAATAATGAGAAAAACATTTTTTTCAATGTTAATCAAAAGGGAAACCTTCAATTTTGATTCGCGACCTCTAAATATTTTTTGACAACACCCCCCTTTCACGAAAGTTCGTTTTTGGGTACCAACTGAAGGTTTTCGGGCACGATGGATGAAAAAAAAAAGTTGCCCTGAAACGAATCACCCTAATCTATATATATATATATATATATATATATATATATTCGAAGTATATATTTATATTTGTTAGGTACGCAAGTACATTAAGGGTGTTCGTGTGGTGTCCGTGTGAGGTATAATAGAATTTATTATAACCCACTTGCCATTAAACCATTATATTCACCCTTCCTCCACGACTATGTGGATCTTTCTTCGCCTTTTTCTCTCTCTCTCTCTCTCTCTCTCTCTCTCTCTTTCTCTCGTTCGTGCCCCACAGTTGAGAGGCCCCATTGTGCTTCATAATGAAATTCATACAAAAGGGGTTGTTGGCCAGAAAAACGTGCTCGCGTACTTCGCATTTCACTATACGGTCGAGAGAGAAAACAAAAAAGTGATCCGGCGAGGGAATGGAAGGGAGAAAAAGATAGACGAGACTATCAGGCTCGGGTATATTGTACTATAATACTACGAGCAAAAAAAAAAACAAAAATCTCCCCCCGCGTGCTTTCGAGAGGGTAACCCGATCCCCCGTGTGCGCCAGATGGGTAATCAGAGTCCGCGGTTTATTTACCGAACGTCCGAGAAGCAAAAAAAAAGCAAAACCGAAAACAAAACAAAAACTTTTTTGATAACTTGTTATGGGTAAGGAAAAGCGAAACTCGTGAACAATTTGAGCAACGGTTTGATTGCAATTTTCGGGAATTTTCAGTCACTCCATATTGCAATTTGGATGTTTTTTTTTCCAATTGCAAGAATTACGATGTGATAACTGAAAATAAAGATATTCGATTCTCGTGATAACAACGTGAGCGTAAAAAAATATACGTTCTAGTCAAATGAATAAAAGTTCTAGTGGAAAAAATGGATTTTTTGGTGAAAAATTATTACGTTATATTGAGTAAATATATTAATATCCGGTAATAGAAGTTTTACGTGCCAGTAAAACAAAATATACATTCTAGTTAAATAAGTTTCCCATTTTAATAAAAAAAATTCACATCCTGTAAAATAGTTTTACCTTCAAGTTGAGAAAAATTTGTTTTAGTAAGAAAAATCCTATTTGAAAAATCGAGTAAACAAACAAATTTTAAAAAAACGTTTCGATTTTGCATTTTTACAACAACAAAAAAAACGTTTTTATTTTTCAATTTTCCAACAACAAAAAAACATTTTTATTTTACAATCCTACAACCACAAAAAAGGTTTTTATTTTGCAATTTTACAAAAAAAACCGTTTGTATGTTGCAATAAAAAAAAAAACATTTTTATTTTCCATTTGAAAAGTACCATTTTTTTTCCAAATTAAGAAGCATTTTTATTTTACAGTAAAAACATTAGCAAGAATGTCTGTTCCTAATTAGTTCCAAGCTCGTAAAAAGGAGTGTACGGTCTCGAGAAGGAGGAATCCATTGAAAAAATCAAGTAAAAAATAGTTAAGCAAAGAAACATTTTTATTGCTAATTAGAAAAAAAAACTTTCTATCTTCGAATTGAACAAAACCTTCTTGTTTAACAGTTAAAAAGCCGTATTATCCGACAATTAAAAAACCTTTTAATTTGACAGTTAAAAAAACTTTTTTATTTTCCATTTGAAAAAAAGCTTTGCACTTAAAAATTATTAAAAAAATTATGTTACAATTTTCAAAAACCTCCCTATTTTACACTAAGAACGCTGCTCCACATCAGCAAAAGTGTCTTTTCCTCAAGTATCTCAGTCTATTTCTCCTTTTTCATTCGCGTCCCGCGACAATCAGGAAAACTTCACAAAATCAAAATGAAAAAAGAAAGAAGCCAAAAAACAAAAAAAAAAATTGCGTAATTACATTGGAATTTATAGCCGCCACGTCCGCGACGGGGTGTCGTTCGATGTCCGTCATGCGCAGGGCATGTAAGCTCCGCGTGCGTCGTGTACACACACCCCACATACCGCCACGTCGCTCCCTTTGTCCCTAATTACGCCCTTGGGATTGGCCCCATCAGCCGCGGCGGTGGGGCCCAAAATAATAGGGCCCGGCAGAGAGGCAGAGACGAGAGGGAAAAAATGAGATGAGAAGCGGTAGCAGCCGCGATGGCGCTGGTGTCGCGGTCGCGGGCCCGGTAGGGCGCGGGCGAAGTAGTGGGAGGCGCGCGGGAGCCGATGGAAGAGTGGGAGAGGGACCCGGGGCCTCGAGCGCTTCATCCCCACCACGCCGCCCGAGGAGGCGCTCGGGCACGAAAATGCCCGAAGTTCGACGAAGTTCAGAGTGCTACGCAGTCGCGGCCAGGCTCTCCGATCGCATCTCGCAGTTTGCTGAGATCGCTCGAGCCGCACGGTCGTGCGCTTTGGACTCGTACGCGCACACACGCGCGCGCGGCTAAAATACGAAACGCCACAATAACAATCGTTTCTTTAATGGAAACTAAATCGTCACAGTTATCAATCAACCCTTTCTTATAAATAATAAATAAATAAATAAAATCACTCACCCGCGAACCTTTTTTCCCTCCATTCTAATTAATTTTCGCAGTGTTTTGTGAACGGATTGTGATCAATGAATTTATATCAAAACTAAGAAGATTTTCAACTAAAAATTTACGAAAAATCTCTCTCCTACTGTACTAAAAAAAACGGCGTGCTCCGCTGTTGTTTTTTTTTATCGTCGCGATGCGGTGCGCCGAAAACATTTTCCCGAGAATGCTGAGCAATCAGATGGGTGACTCTTAGCCACGAAGTTTTCTCGATTTTTCAAATTTCACTTCTGCTGTTTTTCATCGTTTTTTTTTCTTCTCATTTCGTTTCGGTGTACTTACGTTCTTGTCGATTGAATCGCGAGCTACGCAATGACGTCTGCGAGTGCGTTGGTGATGGGTGTGATAACAACGGTCACCCTGGTGACCGTGTCGATCGCCAGTGTCGATGCGTGGGGTATCAACCATGCCGGAAATTCGGGCACCGGAACCAAATGCGAGAGACTCACGGTCTCGTTGTGCCGGGGCCTTAGATACAATCTAACGGCTATGCCAAATTTCATGGGACACACGGACCAGCTGCAAGCCGAGCGAGGGGTAATTAACATGATCTTTTTCCCTTTCATTGGCTTCGTTCTAAAATGATAATAATAATAATCATACCTCTAGAAAATAAAAAAAAACAACAATAATAAGTAAGATACAAATAACAATAAAAATAATGACGAAGATGGCGATAGCAATACTAATAATAACGATAGTGATGTCGTTTATTTAATTCAATGTTTCTAGTGATTAATTGGATATTTGAATCAATTCAATTACATCGAATAATAATTATTATAATAATAACAATAAAATAATAATATACTTAGGCAAAATGATAAAGTAACAATAAAATAATATAATAATAATAACGATGGATAACGATATTGATAATAATTATAATAATAGTAATCATATCGCCGTCGATTTAGTTCCATGTTTCTAGGGACGAATTTCATGTTTAGATAAGTTTAATTGTGTTC
>CAUJKO010000177.1:0-20397 GCA_963210295.1 Ophion ellenae | reverse complement strand
TATTAACAAATGGCGGAGATGTAACATAATAAAGCGATGTATTTTTTTTTGCGCGCGCGTTGATGGCGAAAGTTCTCGGCATCAATGTGGGTGTCTAAAACAATGAACATATTGATAATTGCATAATTAATGTATCGTCAGTATGAACCAACAATATTATTATTTTTTTTAATTATAAAAATTCGAAACTTAACATTTTTGTACTCAAATTTCTGTCGATATTTTATTTTTTACATTTTTGTGTGTCATTAAAACTTTTGTTTCTGTGGTTCACACGATAGGTGATGATACTAAGAATATGTTGTAAAAAATTCAAAGCGATCTGAACCTTCGTTTAAGAGTGAGAACTTTCACAAGGTTCGAAAAAGTGAATCGTGGAAAAACGGCTTTGAAGTTGGCGGTTGGGCGCGCCGCGCGGTATCTTATACGCTCTAAATGCTGTAACTTTAACAATTTTTGGAATTTTATAATTCTGTAAAGCTAAAAATATTCCTAACCGTTCAGGCTAATGGAAAAAAAAATAAAAATAAATGATTAAAAAAAAACAATTTCGCGTATATAAGGCCTTAACAAAAAATAAATTCTCCCCCCCCCCCTCTCTCGCCGCCTCGGTACAGACGCGTAAAAAAATCGGCTCACGTTGCCGGGGGGGGGGGGGGGGGGGAGGTCGAGATTTTTATTCGCAATTGAGCCCGAGCTCCAAATCATTAAGCATCAAAGCTATTTCGGAGGAATCTTCTTGGGAAAATCCTCGGTCTCGTGACTGACCTGCCGAAGTGGGTGAACAGAGAGAGAGAGAGAGAGAGAAGCGGAGATGTAACATCCGTATACCGAGGGCTGCTCGATAGGGCGATCAATTATTCAGACATATATATTTCGCGACCAAGAGTTCCGAGATTAACGCGGCGCGACTCGTCCGAGCCCGTCCTTTCGAACTGTTTTTCGAGTGGAGCGCGATCGATCGCGGGATATAACTCGAGCGAGAGAAAAAAAAAAGGAACGTCGTGGCTCCGCGAACCGAGTTATTTTCGTCGTCGAGTCGACGAACGACGAACGGCAGGGGGGGGGACATCTCGGCAAAATTGATCGTAACGCTAAAACATGTACGTCCCTTGTCCCCCCTCCCCCCGGATACTCCGTCCGACTCGAGGACGAAGCACCGGATGCACAAGGGCGCGTATGCAAATTCATTGTTTCACGTTATCAGTGTAAATGGTGATCGTTTGGGAGCTTAGTCGAAAAAGTCGATCGTTTCGGGAGAGCCAAAAGAAAATACTTGTTTATGACGATTACAGTTGAGGATGCGCCAGGGCTGATGGAGACCGTGGGCAAGCAGGTCCAGGTAGTGAGCGGACTCGGAGTGGGGGGTCCGGTGGGCCCCGTGGGGGCAGATTTGCATCATCATCACCACCACCACCATCATCATCGTCATCCCCCCCTCCCCCACGGGGTGGGCCATGGCCACTCGATGGTCGGAACGAATCGCGTTCAGACTCATCAGGGCCAACCACCGCCGCAGCCGCAGCCGCCCTCGCACAATCAGCATTTACCCGCCAGATCTACCCCCGTTCAGCTGCACAGGTGAGTTCTCTCTCTCCGTTTTTCTCTTTCTTCCTTTTCCGAGCTTCTTCGCGCCTACCTCGCTCAATTCTTTGGGAAGAAAGCTTCACGTGGGACGGGGGGGGGGGGGGCGAAACTTGGTCGTTCGGACCACGACGTTGCCGCTTCTCCTCCTTGATGGGCCTATGCCTCTTGGATTGCAACTCGTGTTTAGGGATATTAAAAAAAAAAATCTCTCAAGAGGGCTCTTGGCGCTGACGGGTACCTCATTCTAAATTAATCCAGTCGGTATGTCCGAAAAAGAGGCCGATAAATACAAATGAACCGAGGAGGCTGATATTTTATTATAGCGTGGGGGGAGCTTAAAGAAACTTGAGGCGGGATATACATTTACAACGATCGAAAAATCGATTTCTTTTTTTTCCCCTTCAAACGATAGAACTATATATGTAGAATATTTTCCCAAAGTTTCAAAGCGAAATTCGAAAAACTTCTAATTTTGATGATGAAGTAATAAAGGAAATTATTTCGTATACTCAAATATACTATTAAAGTATACATAAAGTTTGATAATTGTAGAATAATTATTTCTTAGTTTAAAAAATCCCTTAACATTGCTTATTTAATTTCTGTCTAAGTGTATATCCCGCCTTAACTTGAAATTGTCGACCAAGATTTCCTACGAGCGTTCTCCGCCATCTTGAAAAAGGGGCAAATTTAGTTTTTTTTCCCCATAACTCGACTCTCCGTCATGATACGATAGCGATGATATACTTTTTTGTTGCTTTTTCTACGCTCTACGATTGTTGGTCATGAGAACGATTCTCGAATCGGTCGTTTTCGAGAACTCCCCCCCCCCCCCTAGCTTCGCATAATCTGTGTTTACAATATTCGTCGGGTTTAGTCATGCGAGCTATCGCGCAAAGAAAAAACGGATTCCAACGACCGTGACTCGACCTTGATCTGTCGCAGAAACACGCTGTAGACTCGGACCTTTCGGCCGTCTAAAACCACGAAGCATCGATTGAAAGTTTTCGGCACTTCCCTCGGCCGGCTGGTCGCTTTGAAATACCGACGAATATTGCGTGCTCAAATAATCGCTGATGCAAATCTCTCTGTTTGTTTTCATTTTTTTTTTTTGCAATCTTGTTTACACGAGTATAAAAATTTCACCATCTCACGCGTTATTCTATTTATCTTTGTGATAAGAATGATTCAACGTTAGCTGGCATTGGAGTTGGATTAATGAAAATGGGTGTATATACGGAAGGAAAAAAAAAACTGTTCTCCGAGTCTCGCGTCAAAATGGAAAGTTGGAAGATTGTGCCACGAGAGAAGGTACCGGTAGATTGGTCGATTAAATGAGCTAAATGTGGTGGCCGTTCGGAAACGATGAGTCAAGAGCGTTGACCGGTGACGAGCCAACGTTGGTCTTGGTCACCACTCAGACACAGGGCCCCGATAGCACGTTTTCATTCGTTAAACGTAATACGGAATTGGGTGGACAAGGACCAGAGAGCCTACACTCCCGTAGCATGACGTTAATGGTTGCATCGTTGGAAGGCAACGATTTTTTTGTTTGTTCATTTTTCTATTCATTACTTGCACGCTTATTTAGAGTATTCTTTTTTGCAAATCGAGGTCGCGAATTTCTTATGGGGTGAGATGCAGTCAGAGACGTGAAAAAACGAGCATTTTCGAAAAAAAAAATTTTTAATAGTAATTAAGTTTGTTTTGCAAAAGTGGTTACACAGACTTTTTATGTTATATTTCAACTTGACTTGTCCAAATTTTCAAAGAAAAATATTGATTATTTATAAAAAATATCGCCATCTTTGTTGGACCCACTTCGACATGTACTACTTTGCGGTGACCATCATAAAATTTTACTGGATCTGAAATTAAAAAAAAAAAATAATCATGAGTTTAATAATAAATCTAGTCCTCAATCGACGCTTTTTTTAAATTAACAAAATGGCGGCTTCCGACAGATAACTTTCGATTTTCGACCAAAAAATCACTCGGTTATTGTTAAAAAAAATATAAAATTTTCAACAAAAATGAAAATAATTTGATTAAGGACTTGTTTTTAATGCTATCGATAAGCACACCAAATTTCATAAAAATCCATCGAGTGGTTTTTGAATTATAGTGGTCATCGACTTGAAAAACATAGTTTCGAGAAAAACGCGTTTAAGGCGTTACCCCCACTTGTAGCGCAAAAAAAAGGCCTTTGTCATGAATTTTTTTAAAGACAACTACAAAACTTTTTTAATCGATCAATATACCATCTTAAAGAACACATCTTGAAGAACTTTAAGTAATTTTTTTATTGAAAAATATTACATTGTTTAGTGGCAAATGGCCGTCAATGAAATAATGTTTTTATATACACGGTTTGCGGTGACCAACATTGCGGCGAAGTGGATCATCTGAAAAAAAAAATGCGGATGGATTTAGTCAAATATAAGTATAAACTAGTCTTTAATCGAAGGATTTTGAAAAATGTTCATTTTTCACAAAATGGCGGACAGTCAAAGTTAATGGTTCGATTTTAACGAAAAAAGGGCCGTTTTTTGGCTATAGAACGGCCATTTTTTTCGAAAAAAAAATCGAACGATTAAAGACTACATTTTTATGTATTAAATAAGCCTGCAAAATTTCAAGAAGATCGGTTCATTAGTGTTCGAGTAATCTTGGTCACCGACTTCAGAAATGCCATTTTGAGAAAAACGCGTTCAAAGTTTCTCTTTCAACGCCCTTTCAACGCGGATTCTTCTCTTTCAACGCTCATATCTCAGTCAATTTTGTTCGGATCGACTTGAAATTTTTAGGACATATTCTCAGATACTTATACTTCAAAAAAATGCAATAAAAAAAATCAATTTTTTCAAAATCGCAAGTGGGGGTAACCCCTTAAAGTTTTTCGATGTGGATATGGTATTATATGTTCGTCAAATTTTGAGCTCGATGGATGAAGCTAAACTTTTTTTTATGTATTTTGATCCGCTCAATCCGAATATCCCAATTTTTTGCCGAATAGTCGAGCATTCAATTGTTTATAGCCAATTGTTAAAACAATTTTTCAAAAAATTAAAGTTTTCGTCATAAATTATTATTTTTTTACCATTTTGGGGAATTTTAAAACGAAAGTATTCTTTATAAAATTTGTCTAAAGTTCATAGTTTTTGAGTAATCAATTTTTGAAAATTTCTGAAAGAGTTTTCCAATTTTACACTTGATTTATGTATAGAAATACGAATTAAAAAATTACTTACATCGAATCATCAATTCCTGGCCCATACAATGGGACTTCTGCCGATGTGGAAGGTTACAAAACATCAATTTGTTGTTGTCTTCGAAGCATTCTGCCTTCCCGGGTATTATTGTTTGCGCGTTTCGCAGCCGCTACCTGCCATGGCGACCCGACGCCCCTTCACTAATTGTGGGATATGCCGGAAACAATTCATCGAATTGACTTCAAATTTTCAGGGAATATTTTCGAAACATGATACCTCAAGAAAATGTTTGAAAAAAACGATTTTTTCATAACTCTGACTGCATCTCACCCCTTAAAAGAATAAAATTTAAATGTTTGTGTGCTTTTTATGGTCACAAATAATTTGAACAGTTAAGGAGAATTTATTTTTGTTGCTTTTCAACGATGCAGATGTCAACTTTGACACGTAGCTGCAGGATTATGAATTTTGAAATAGAAGAAGAGATCCCAGAGAGAATGTTGCTTCGAAAAAAAAACTAAGACTTGAGTCAGGAAACGAAAAAGAAATGATAATTCTCGTTCTTATTCGTATTCGGTACTACCCGAGACGTTCGTTTCACTCGAAACGTATGGCATTTTCGTTGTTGACAGATTCGGACGGTTGGTGTATTATAGAGACCCGTTCATAAAAGTATGACTTTTATTAGAGACAATCGTTCGGTGATGGCCATTTTCACGAGTTGTTTTCCAAGCTTCGACTCAGACGCGAGTTAAGAAACAACAGATTTCTAAAATAATGTACGCGAGATAGGGAGTGAGGAAGAGGGCGAATAAGATTTATTTTTTACGAGATTTACAAAAAATACTTGTTTAAGGAATATCGCGTAGGGCCGTATTTTTCGGGCGCAAAGCAGGGCCATTCTGAATCATTGGTATCACTATGATTGATAAACTACAATGGCGCTCAACAAAAATGAGTTACAATCAATTCTTTTTACCCAACGGTAATTTGGGATAAAAAAATTCCCATACATTTTGTAGATTTTATAAATGATTACGATTTCCCTGAAAAGTCGCGACTACGAAAATTCTTCGGCTAGTCACAAGTTTTATCGTTAATATTTTCTTCAACCATTCGGTTTTTGTTACGACGGAAATTTAAGAATTCTTTACATGTGTAGAGCAGTTTCTATCAGACATTTAGAATTATTCAGTATATCCGTTTGTTGACACACTTACATTTTGCCACGATTTTGACACACTGGGTCAATTTAAACCGGACAGTCCTTCATCCACCTGACATTAACAACCCTTCGGTCAATTTTTATTGCCAAAGTCGGGTATACACTATAAACATTTCCTAACATGCCTGCCTAATTGAAATTCGGTAGGTATATTGGGATGGTGAATAAGTTCTCGCTGTTTTTTTTGTGGAAATTAATTATTTATTTTCCAAAATCATTCGTTATGCTTTCAAACGTTTCCAAACTGTTGTGTGATCAACTCCCAATGCTCTGCAAGCTCGACTAGCGTCTGGCATGAGTCTTCGTGAAGTAATGCCTCCAATTCGACACATCAAAATCATTATGTTTGCAGCGTCTAATTCAATCGCTGCATGTTGTTTCCGACAGAGCATGGTCGCCGTAAGTCACACCAAGAATTCTATTTGCCTCTGCTGCACATTAAAAAAAAATTAAGTTGTGCAGTAAAGTTCCCTGCAAATATTCTTTTGTGGCACGCAATTTGACATGTTTAACACGATGAAACAAAAAAGTTGTTTACCCTTCGGCGAAATGACATACACTGAATTTCAAGCTTGCTTATAGTACTTCTCCTTAGATGCGTTACCATCTTAAGGTGGGATATACATTTAGACAGGAAAAAATAAGCAATATTGAGGCCTTATTTAAACTAAGAAATAATTATTCTACGATGATCAAACTTAGGTATACTTTAATAGTATATTTAAGTACAGAGAACAATTTATTAAAATTAACTCATCATCAAAATGGCGGAGCTTTGGGCGAGTGTTACAGCAAGGTCGCTGCGGGATTTGCGAATCGGCGTGCAGTCTAGCTTCCCGTAGACTTTGATTTGCAAAAAAGTTCAAACATTTTGTTCACTCAGAACATGTTTAGTTTCTATGTGACGGTAATTAAAATGAAGAAAATGCAAATTTAAGAAAATGACACGCATTTACAAAAAAAAAATCAACATTTCTCGCAACATTTCTGTAAAATGTGGGATAAAAAAGTTTTTTTTTCTTCAATTTTTCAAAAACATTTCCCGTCAAGTAAAAGGTACCAATATTATCAATATTTCCACCAAGTTTCAACTCACTCGGCTTGATAGTTTTTGAGTTATCCTGCACGCCAATTTCGATTATGCAGTTTTGAGAAAAACGCGTTTGAAGTTCACGCCCGCTCCGAATCCGAGCGGTGAGGCACAGCGTTGACGGGCTGTAACGTTTGAAGTTTTTCGAATTCCGCTTTGAAACTTTGGGAAAACATTCTACATATACAGTTCTATCGTTTGAAGAGAAAAAAAGAAATCGATTTTTTCATCGTTGTAAATGTATATCCCGCCTTGAACTACACACACGCAGTTCTGGTAGCGCCATCTGTTGGAAACCAACGAGAATTCATCCCAATAGAAATGAATTGTCAAAAATTATTGAAAACTTTGACTTTTAGTGTGAGCGTTTTATTTCAAATTCGCCTTGGTCAATATCACCCAGTGTGTCAACGTAGGGATATAAATTATTAGATAGAAATCTGGCCAGCATGCCGTCTCCATGTAGTGCCGTATAAATTGTACGATTTTTGGAGCCGTTATTTTTCGCTGAAAGTCCGGTAACTCGGCTTGCAATTTTACCAGTATACTGGCACGTATTTTTACTTCATCGTAGACGAAAATCCGTTAACTCAAGTATTCGGGTCCGTTAAAAAAAATACCTTAAATCTGAAGATACTAGGTTACAAGGATTATCGCACATATCGAAGTTTGATGGTATTGAAGTTTGCATTGTTGGACTGCAACAAACATATATTTTCTTCGGATTGCCGATTTTTTTGTCGCCACATTTAGACTACAAAAATTACTGAAACATTTTCGAAGATTCCTCCTAAAAATCTATAACCAAAAGCTGCAAAAAAATATTCTAGATAATAATGAAAATAAAAAAATTAATAAAATCAAGAAAAAATTTCGTTGCATTCCAACGATGCAAACTTCAGCACCATGAAGTTTGCATAATTGGAACGCACCGAAAGTTTCCTAGTACAATTTTCTTCAAGCAAATTTGGGCCTCACTCGAACGTTTTTCCGAATTCTTATTAGAGATCTTCGGCATGAATATGCGAGAAAAAATTTAGATGATAATGAGAATGAGGAAATTAAAGAATAAAATGATATTGAAGTGTGCATCGTAGGAACGCAACGGTAGTTTCGTAGCGCAACTTTTTTCGGTACGTTTAGTCCTCGAAAATCACTCAAACGTTTCTCAAAGTTCTTATCAGCGATTTTCACCTTCAGTATGTAAAAAAAGATTCCGGATGATGATGAAAATAAGGAAATAAAAATTAAAGAGAATTTTCGTTGCGTTCCAAGTATGCAAACTTCAGCATCGTAGAAGAATAAAATAGAAGTTGCGTTACAGCGATGCAAATTTCAATATCGTCCATCCACGCCCTTCTTCTATACATTCAAAAACTTTTTTGCAATCATATTACAGTAAAAGTGATAGGCCGATTTTTGTTTTATCTTTTAATTGTTTATAAAGCATGTTTTTACGATAACACGATTTTTCTTTGGGGTGAATGAAAAAAGTGCACACGTGGAAGAATTCTTTAAGGCCACTCTAGAGGTCGAAAAAATAGACTTTTTGGGGATTTTTTTTCCAGAAAAACTAAAAAATAAATCGAGATTACAAAAAAGGGTGTTTATCATACATATCAGTGACTGTATACAATAATTTTTTTGAAGCGATCCATTTCAAAATGGCGGCTGTGCAGCGTTTATCTCAAAACTGTATTTTTTAAGTTGGCCGAAAACATAACTTAGACAATTTTCAACCGATTCACTTGGAATGTTGAATATATCTTGAAAAATACATTGTCTATGGAAGTACGTGGGTTTTGTTTTATATTGCATAGTTCATTTGTTATTAACAATTATCTGACGATTTTTAGGCAAATTTCTGGAAAGCGAAAAATTTCGTCGGATAATAGCGTTGAAAGGCCAACCTTTGGGACATATATTCTGTCTTTCTCTCTCTCTCTCTCTCTCTCTCTCTCTCTCTCTCTCTCTCTCTCTCTCTCTCTCTCTCTCTCTCTCTCTCTCTCGCTCTCTCTCCCTCGGCATTCCCGGCTCACGAGCAAGCTCGACCAGTCCCGTACACTTTTTCATTGTTTTATCATGAAATTTTTCTCCAACCTTCTATTTCCGGTCTCCCTCCCCCTGGCACGTCGAGGACGCGGCGGCGACGTCGTCCCCGTCGTCGCTTTACGAAACGTCCGTTCCGACTCGAAACTTCGAGATATCCGTCGAATCGCAAGTCGGCTATGGCCTTGTTTCATTTTTCTTTCAACCGGAAACATTTCACGAGCTACGTCGGTGTGTCGTATTCCGCCGGGTAGGGATCGTCGTCCATTCGTCGGGCGAGCCCTCGCATCATCGTTTCGATCGATCGAAAGTACGAGAGCGTTGCGCAATGTTGCCGTATCTCAGCCTTTTAGCCCCTGAAATTCAAATAAAATATTTGGGCTATCTCGAAGAGACGGCAGATACGGGTAAATGGGTGGAAAAGATTGGACGCGAAACGGTCGTTCGGAGCAGCGTGCTACCGTCGAGAGAGAGTGGCAGGGGGGGGGGGCGAAAGAGAGAGGAGAGTCATCGATGCAAGTAATTTGAGGTGTAGCGTCGCGAGGAGTGTGCAAAGAGGGCGGCGACGGGAAGGGGGACGCGCGCTCGTATCGAGGTGACAAAATGAAACAGTGACTTCCGGTGTATGATCCCTCCTCACCTTCTTCGCTTCTCCACGGTTCCCTCTAGCTCATTCGTGGCGCTACGATTTTTCTTCATTTTCACGCCAAACGTTGCCGTCTCCTCGTGCACACCCATTCACGAGCGTATTTGCAAACTGTCGTAGCATTCCTCCAGGCATCGGGGGAAAAAAGCGTCTCCGGATGAAAATAAAACACTTGATGCACAGAGTGTTCTGTAATTGAGGCGGGATATACATTCACAACGATAAAAAAAAATCGCTTTCTTTACTTTTTCTTCTTTAAACGATAGAAATATACATGTAGAATATTTTTACAAAGTTTCGAAAGCGAAATTCGGGAAACGTCGAGTGAGCGTGAACTTCAAACGCGTTTTTCTCAAAACTGCATTTTCGAAATTGGCGTGCAGGATTACTCAGCAACTATTAAGCCGATTGAGTTGAAACTTTGTAGAATATTGAAAATATTGCTACCTTCTAGTGACGAGAATTGTTTTTGAATAATTAGAAAGGAAACTACTTTTTTTTTTGTCCAAATTTTACAGAAATTTTGGCGTGATATGTTGATTTTTTTGTAAATGCGTGCCATTCCGTTAAATTGCAAGCTATACAAGTTCTATTGAACAATTTTTTAAATTTTCGTGCAAATTAAAGTCTACGGGAAGCCAGACTGCACGCCGATTCGCGACTCCCGCTACAATCTTGCTTCAACACTCTGCCACAGCTGACGCCATTTTAATGATAAATTAATTTAAAAAAATTGCTTTGTGTACTTAGATATACTATTCAAGTATACCTATAGTTTGATGAATTTAGAGTAATTATTTCTTAGTTTAAAAAATCCTTCAAAATTGCTTAATTTTTTCCTGTCTAAATGTATGTCTCGCCTTAAGGGGAGATATACACCTAGGAGCCGGAAAAAAGGTCATTTTTGTGAATTTTTTCAAGGAAAACTATTTGAAATTTCGGATTGGGGTTTTAATTATTAAAAATTATAAACATTCAAGAGTATGTTTAATTTTCTTTGTTTAAAAATATCAAAAATATACAAGGATATTGTATGATCCTTGGAGCGTCGTAAAAAATCTGCGTATACGGTACCCACTGGCGTTTCTTATAAAATCAGCTGAAAAAAAAGTACCAGAAAGATTATTAAATTAGATACTATAATCTAGTACTTGTCATAGCCGATTTTGAAAATATCGATTTATGAGAAAATGGCGGACGTTTGAACATAAATAGTGATTTTTGGGCCAAAAATTAGTTATTATTTTGCCTATAAAACAAAAACTGAGTAACGGGAAAAAAAATCCTATGACAAGTACTAGATAATGGTGTGTAGAATAACCACAAAAAACCTCAAGGCAACCGGTTCATTGGTTTACGAGAAATTTTCAGTACCGATTTGAAAAACGTGGTTTTGAGAAAAACGCGTTTGAAAATTTGGGGATGAATAAATCATGAAATTTGTCAACTTACATGGAATCATCGATACCAGGCTCATAGTGTAGGTCTTCTACGGTCGACGGAATGTTCATAGCTTCTGAATCCTCGACCTCGACCATCTAGGTGTATGTCTCTCCTTAAGATAGTCCTATCGCTTCACACTAGTCATACCGCTGTTCATACTTGAGACTTGTACAATTTATATTTTTAACATATGCAAAATTAATAATTTGTACTAACTAACATTTTCCATGTGTAAACTGTTTAATGAATGTTCACATTCAATTAGAAAAATGAAAAAATAGTTATTCCAATTTCGCGCAGTATTTCTAGGTTTGATATTTGGCAACATTGATTCTATCTCCGTCTCTTTTTACTCAATCAGGCGAGTTTAACCTCCATGCTTTTCAACGTCGATCTGTCAAAACAATGTCAGGTGCGGGAAATATAAAGCATTGTATTCGGGCCACGACTGGTAAAAAGCGTGGAAAATTTGTGTCGGCGAAATATGTCGGTAAAAAATGAAATACGTGTGGAAATTCGAATGAGTGAGATGAGGTTAGGACTACCGTCAGCTGTTGCCTTGCTGTCGCGTCTCTTTATCGTAGCAAGTGATAATAAATCCAATACCGGAAGTTCAAATAAAACTTGATATTACATAAAAATTAGGTCAATAAGCGTAATTTTTTCTGAGAGCATTGGATTGCTACGAGTGTTAAGTATGTAAATCTGATTATTTTAAAGAATCTGACGGATTCCCAATATTATATACACTTTTGTAGCGACCGGAAATTGGGTTTTTGTATTTCGTCTCGGAATTCCTTCACAAAAACACGCAATTTTTTTTCTTCTCTGTAATTAGGTCGATAACCAACGCTGAAATTTTACAGAGACGATTATTGAAATATTTAGTGAGGCTCAAAAAAATTATGAAAATCCTACAGATCGAAGCCTGGCGATGGGACTACGTTAATGGACAATCCTGCAGGTGTCGATAGGTCAGATCGTGATCTACCATACGCTATAATTTCAGTTTAGCAAAAGTCCCACGGTTCTCAAGACTTCAGGCTTTGTGTTATTTTTTTTTACTCATCTGCTTTCGGTTTTTCACATGCCATTTCTACAAATCATCCGAATCGACGATAACTAAGCTACTCGTTAAAGTAATAGGCACGATATGCGCGGTACATTTTTGTTACACCGCCGGCTATCAAAGTCAGATGTTCGAATTGCTTTATATTCATATTAATGGTGGTAAAGTTTGCATCGTGGAAATACAACGAAAATTCTTTTTATATTTTTATTTTCTCATTTTTATTATTATACAAAATATTTCGGTGGCGATTACGATTTTAGATTACGAAGAAGCTTGAAAAAAATGATTGGGTGACTATCGTCGCTAAAATCTGCGAAAAGAAGTTTGAAGAAGTAAACATTTATTTCATTGTACTCCAACGATGCAAACTTCAATCTCATTCAAATGAAAATTCTGCATACGATCTTTCTTCATAAAGTTTCCTTAACATTTGAGGTTAAAAACATTATTTTCTAGATAAAGCATACAACCAAGAGTATTATTTTTTAAACCGGGTCAGGAAACGTTATCATTTGTAGAAATGGCGTGCGAACAATGAAAAGCAGATTATTTTTTTAAATAAGATAAAGTCCATAATCTGGAAAACCGTGGGTTTTTTTTAATAAACTGAAATTCCGGCACATAGTAGGACATGATCTGACCTATCGGGAGTTGCAGGATCATCCATTGATTACAGGACACTCTGTATACAGGGGGCCAGGAAGGTCGATGTATAAAGCCTTAAGGGCGTGATAGGTCACCTTGGTAGGAACATATCTAACCTAGGTTACTTTAATCCAATGTCTAAGGATTTCGCGTTATCATGATAACTATGATTTTTGGTGAATTTTCCAAAAATTAGGTACTAACTCGTTCATAATGTTCAAACAGACTATAATTGGTAATTAAAAACTTATTTGCGTCGTAGTTTAATGTGTATTCAATCGACCATCACCAATACAATCTTCTGTACCCACACAACTTGCTAAATAGGATGTGTTGAATAATTAAAAACTTGTCGAAAAATAAAAATACCTCTTATGTTAAGGCTATTAAAGAAATAAAAGTATACTGAAAAATTCAACATTTTAAAAAACTCAGACAATTAATGCCCTTTTGATTGGTGTATCATTCATGTAGATACCTGCCTCGTATATCATACCATGATAACTCGAAATCCTTGGACTTTGGACTGAGGTCACCTAGGCTAGATATGTTCCTAACGAGGTGACCTATCACCCCCTTAAGGCTTTGCATCGACCTTCCTAACACCCCGTTTATTAGTACGTTCAATAAGTTCTCGCTGTTTTCCAACAGATGGCGCTACCAGAACTGCCTGCGTGTTCTTTAAGGGCATGTACAAGGTCAACATAACCTCACAAATTTTCCAACCCAATTTTCTCATAGATAGATGATTTTTTTTAGGAAAAATGAAGCATCAGGCTCTGGAGAATTCCCTGACACAGAGTTTGATGATTTCCTTTTGCCCTAAATATTATCCATCTCTGAGAAATCTCTGTTCGAAAATTTCAGCTATCTCTCTCGCACTCATATGTCACGTGGTAGATCTTCTACTTCGCCTTAAGGGGTCTTCTCACTTTAGACGTTATAAAAGGCTATTTTTTATAGATTTATATTATAGATATTGATATAAAAATTGTTACACTCAATAACTACACGTTCGAAATACATTTAAAAAATGTTTAATGAATTTATGTAACCCAAACAAACTTTGAACGCGTTTTTCTCGCAACAACGTTTTTCGACGGCTTGTTGATAAAATCTTCGAAACTAATCAACCGATCCTTATGAAATTTTAACCACATATTCTTTACAACTATAGCTATAGCGCATATTAAGGGTTACATTTTTTTTTCATATTTACTATTTTTTTGCCAAAAAAGGTGAAAAAACTCGTTTTTTTTTCTCGAAAAATGTCCGCCATTTTGTTATTTTTGCATATATAAAAAATCGTATGATATGCGCTATAGCCATTAACATATTGAATCTAAAGCCGTTTGATTTTTTGTTTCGGATGATCAATCTCCGAGATTTCATCAACAGCGCAGACCTGCAGTTTTTTTAGAATTTTTTTTAAGTACCATTTACGTCAATAAATAGTGACTTAAATAAATAAAAAAATTTATTTATTTCGAAAGAGTATTTATTAAGTGTAGCAAATTTTATATTAATATCTATAATATAAACGCGTCAAAAAAATTCACGTGAATGGCCTTTTTTTAGCGTCTGAAATGAGAAGACCCCTTAAGATGGTAACGGGTCTATGAAGTAGTACTCCAAGCAAGCTTGAATTTCAGTGTTTGTCATTTCGCCGAAGTGTAAAAAACTTTTTTTCTTCATAGTGTTAAGGCCTTAGGCCACAGTAACTGGTATAAAATCATGTGCGAATTTAACAATTTTTTTTCGCATAGAAAAGTGATTCACTCGTAAAATTAATTACACATCTATTTAGTATGAATATCAAGCTGTTAGAATATATATATATATATATATATATATATATATATATATATATATATATATATATATTGATATTCATACTAAATAGATGTATAATTAATTTTACGAGTGAATCACTTTTCTATGCAAAAAAAAATTATTAAATTCGCACATGATTTTATACCCGTTACTGTGGCCTAAGGCCTTAAGAGGGAATGATACCTCATCGCGGTCGGTATGGTAGAACAATTATAGATTCCCAAAAATCTCTGAAACGGCTCTTCAGATCCCGTCGAAACTTTGCCAAACGACGTCAAATAGATAGACGAACAGCTGTCTTCCCCTCAAATTTTCTGAATTTGAGGAAAAAAAACTAGATTGGCTTATCATAAGCCAATCTACATTTTTTTTCTCAAATTCAGAAAATTTGAGGGGAAGACAGCTGTTCGTCTATCTATTTGACGTCGTTTGGCAAAGTTTCGACGGGATCTGAAGAGCCGTTTCAGAGATTTTTGGGAATCTATAATTGTTCTACCATACCGACCGCGATGAGGTGTCATTCCCTCTTAAAAAAGATAACAAGAAAATATTAGTAGTCGACCGTTTTGTACATCGAATATATATATATATATACATATATATACATGCATACATATATATATATATATATATATATGTACAAAACGGTCGACTACTAATATTTTCTTGTTATCTTTTTTTAGGCGCTCGGCGGCGTGACAATTAGCATCCACAATATTCGACCTAGAGCAAAAAAACAAAAATTCTCGTCAATCTACATTAGAATACCTAGAGAAGTACGTACGGAATTTAAAAAATATTGTTTTATTCAAAAGTTGTAGGCATTTGAACTTAAAAAATGAATTATCATTGAAAAATTTCGTTACAACTGCTCGGAAACTGCTCATAAAATGAAAAGTTTTCGATTAATCAGCAATTCCGCACGTACTTCTCTGCGAAATGCAATTAGGAGCATAACTTTTAAATTTGAAGTGAATCGAGTGAAAATTGTTGAAGTTATTTGTCACGCCAATTGGTAAAAAAGCTGTTTCGATAAGTTTCGAGTAGTCGGCCATTTTGTACATCGAAAAAATAAAAAAATATATTTTCTCACAGCTTGACATTCATACTAAATAGATGTGTAATTAATTTTATGAGTGAATAACTTTTTCATACGAAAAAAAATGGTTAAATTCGCACATGATTTTGAGTGTTTAACATTGTTTAAGAGTGTGTGCTGGGAATTTATCTGGACTATTTTAATTTTTAAAAATCTGCAGCCGAAGCACACAGAATTCTTGTTGAGACGGCGGCCATGCTCTGTGGGAAAAAAAACATGCAGAGATTGGTTTAGACGCGTCGAAAATAATGATTTTGATGTGTTGAATTGGTGGCGTTACTTCACGAAGACTCGCGTCAGGCGTTAGCTGAACTTGCAGAATCATCAGGAGTCGACGACACAACAGTTTCGAAACGTTCGCAAGCATTGGGAATGATTTTTCTAAGCATACCATTTTCGCGAGAAAAAAAACAGCGAGAACTTATTCAACATCCGTATATATTTGTTAATTTATCCAGGAGGGTTTGAGGGGAAATTGGCGTAGAGCGGAAATGGATGGTTTTTACCGATCGACGCGTAAGAATACGGCAACTCGGCTTCTCGTCGTGCATGAATAGTTGACAAGACACTCGTACAGTTGCAGTCTCTATCGATCCTGCGCGCGACGCGAGAAAGAGAGAGGGTCCCCGGAGTTTCAGTCGCGACCCGTCCCCCCGTCGGGCGCGACAGAGAGAAACGACAAAATTCGAAGCGACGTTCGTTAGATTATGAATGGATGGCGTTCTATTTTCTCGAAGGCAATGTTGCTCGTGCGCGCGTGTGTGTGTGTGTTGTATGTTTTTTTTTCTTTCTTTTTTTCCGTCGTTCTCTTGTTCTCTCATTCTTACCGTGCGTACGTACGTGTACGAGCGCGTCCACGTACGTGCACACCGCGCTCTGTACGCGGGGGGGTGGGGAGTTTTTGCCGAAGGTGGGAGGGGGTCAGCGACCGTTGTGTCATCGACGGTCCAAGCAGCTCGAGGCGCTATCTCGATGGGATCGTCTCCTCGTTGTTTCTCATTCTTCGGTGCTTCTCGCCTTCGCTTCGAGGCCTTTCTCCAATCGCCGAAGAAAAATGCCCTCGCGAACGATGATCGAATTCGCAGTACCCCAAAAGTCTTGGCGCCTCTCGCGGCCTAACGCAGAAGCTCCACTGTCATGTTGAAGTTTGCATCGTTGGAATGCAACGAATTTATTACTTCCTTTTTATCATCGTCCAAAGCATATTTTTGGCAAATTGAAGTCGCAAAGTTCTGAAAATAATACGTAGGAACGTTTGAGCGTTTTTTTAACAGTCTCAATTGGCCAAAAAATATTTGAGAAATTAAAAAATATTAATTTTCGTCGCATTCCAACGATGCAAACTTCAACTCTATGCATTAGTGTAGTAAATGCTGCCAAAACACATTGATGATGGTGGACAAAATTAAAGGTATTCCTTTCACGATCTCGAATATTTAAGGGGTTAGGCCACAGTAACGGGTATAACATCATGTGCGAATTTAACATTTTTTTTCCGTGTAGAAAAGTGATTCACTCATAAAATTAATTACCCATCTATTTAGTATGAATATCAAGCTGTAAGAATTTTTTTTTTTCGATTTACAAAATTGCCGAGTACTAGTATTTTCTTTTTTTATCTTTTTTTGGGCGCTCCGCGGCGTGACATTAAGCATCCACAATTTTTTACCTAGAACAAAAAACAAAAATTCTCGTCAATCTACATTAGAATACCTAGAGAAGTACGTACGGAATTTAAAAAAGATTGTTTCATTCAAAAGTTGTAGGTATTTGAATGAATTTTCAGTGAAAAATTTCGTATAAAATTGCTCATAAAATAAACAATTTTCGATTAATGAGAAATTCCGTACGTACTTCTCTGCGAAATGCAATTAGGAACATAACTTTTAAATTTGAAGTAAATCGAGTGAAAATTGGCGAAGTTATTTGTCACGCCAATTGGAAAAAAGCTGTTTCGAGAAAAACGCGTTTAAAGTTTTAGGTACTCTATGGACGTTATACGCTCAAAGTCGATGAAAAAAATTCTTGCTATAAATCGAATAGTAACTTATTCTTATGAAGACAAAGCACCGTTTTAGGGAGAAAAAAAATCGATTTTTTGAAAATTCTACTGTCGCCTTACCCCTTAACAATTAACTGATTTTCGTCTGTAATCAAGTAAAAATACATCCCAGTATACTGGTAAAATTTCAAGCCTAGTTACCGAACTTTTTACGAAAAATTACGAGTCTGAAAATCGTTTCATTTCTACGGCGCTTTATGGAGACGACACGCTGGTCACATTTCCATCTATAATTTATGAACTAAATAACTCTATATGTCTTATATGAACTGCGCACGCGTGTAAGAGAATCTATTTCGTAACGACAGTACAAACAGCGGGTCACCGAATGTTTGGAGAAAATATTAATGACAAAACTTGGAAAAATGTGACTAGTAGAATTTTCATAGCCACGACTTTTCAGAGAAAATGTAACAATGTCGAAATCTACTAAATTTGCGCGAAATTCTTTATTCCATTTTATCGTTGGGTATGATAATTGATTGTGACTTATTTTAATTAAACGCCACTGTAATTCAACCAATCATTCAGAAGGCCCCCCCATGCCCCCGCAAAATACGGCCCTCCGCGAAAGGAATATCTTCAAAAACGTAAAATTACTCGACATTCTACTGTGTTCCAGGATGCAAGATGGATAATAAAAGTGATTTGTTATTCCCTGAGTCACCCAGAGATAAAGTTTAAAAAAAAAACGTGGTTGCTGCCCAGAAAATGACTCTCTTTAGGCGACCAAGGCACGTTTGTAGCCTCTCCATAAGATTTTTTCTTTCCAAGCTTGTATCTGTATGGGGGAAATTCCATGCCATTTTACCCAGCCCGTGACCCCGACCATTTTTGTTTTTCCTGATTTTTTTTGTATAATTGTATCCCTTGAAAGGAATATCCACGCCAATTTTTAGATTTTTATCTCTTCTTTTTTAGGAGTTATAATTTTCCTAAAATGTCAATTTCGAAAGTTTTGGAAACGTTTAAACGCTGATAACTCCAGAACTAATTGAGATATCGACAAATGTCACTATATAATTATCTTCTCATTTTGAAGCACACTTTCGTTAAAAAATGTGAAAAAATTATCAATGATCGATGTCAACGTTTTTTTTGCTTCTAAATTGAAAACTATTTAAAAAAGATGATTGATTCTTAAATTTTTTGTCAAAAAAATCTAAAAAACAGCGACCCATTCTATGATTTTTGAGACTAGTCTCATCGTGGGCCCATTTTTCTTTCCATTTTTTTTCGAATTAATCATATTTTTTAGAGGATTTTTATCATTTTAATGTCCAATAATACTATTAATGATTTGGTGATTTCCAATTTGGCTTAGACAGGCCTAAAACGATTTATTTTTTACTTGTGTTGAATTTAACGAAAAAAAATATTTTGAATTAAAAAAAAATCGTTAAATTCAGCCCTCTTAGCAACACTCTCACGAACTGCTTCGATATTCTGTGTTGAAGGACGGCCAGAGTGTATAAGAACACCAATTGATCCAGTCTCCCTGCATTTCTTTGATTAAACTCTTCACAGTTGATCATCGATCATATTTTGTACGAAAATTGCGAACTGTAGCTGCCAAACATTCATTATTTTAAATAATATTGCTCAACAATGAAAACGCGTTGTTCTTTCGTGTAGCACTCCATTTATCACAACCCTGAACTGTCAGCTGTCTTTTTTTTTTTGTTGGCAACACTTCGCCGCACAAATGGCGCAAAATTCAAATCTTGCGTGAATTTTGGGATACCCTTTATAATATATAAATATAATTTCCGACGTCCCTTGTAAAAAGTATGTTCTGAAAAATAGAATCACTGCTCGAAACCTGCGAGTGACTCTCATAACCTTAAAAAAATCTAAATCCCAAGGCGACAGAGCTGAAAAACGAGCGGAAAATGGATTATTCACTGCAGTAGCATCTTTACAATCCACCATGGAGGCAAATCCAATAGGCAACTCGCAAGATATCAAGAACGAAGTAATTGTTTACGTTTGAGGCTATACTTTGGCCGGCCATATTGGAATATCGCTGCGCCACCTCTAGGACGTGAAAATCGCGAGTAATGCGTAATGGATTTGAAATCTTCATTTCGCGAGGCTTCCGCGGCGGTGGTGGTGATACTCGCGCCCAGAGCCGAGCCGAACCGTCTTAGTCAGAGCTTCCGCATCTTCGGACCGATCGAGACGACCCATTGTTTCTTTGCCTCGTCTCGTCTTCGAGACCGCGCGTTTCCTAGGTTTCCGCTTATTTTATCGACGGGTGGGTACGCGACCTATCGATCCTCCCTCGACCGCTCTCACTCCCTGGCGCCTTATTCCTGCAATTACTCGGCGGGTGCCCGCACGTATCACACTAGCGGTCGCTCGCGCGCGCGCGCGCCTGTGTATACGCGCCTATAGAAACCCTGTCATCGAAGCTCTTGCGCCAGAACCACCC
>CAUJKO010000176.1:0-15801 GCA_963210295.1 Ophion ellenae | reverse complement strand
GTAGGTATTTGAACTTAAGAAATGGATTTTCAGTGAAAAATTTCGTTATAACTGCTCATAAGCTGCTTATAAAATGAAAAGTTTTCGATTAATCAGAGATTCCGTACGTACTTCTCTGCGAAATGCAATTAGGAACATAACTTTTAAATTTGAAGTAAATCGAGTGAAAATTCTTGATGTTATTTGTCACGCCAATTATAAAAATGCTGATTCGAAAAGTTTGAGGTAGACGGCCATTTTGTACATCGAAAAAAAAATTCTAACAGCTTGATATTCATTATATCAAGTAGTACATACTAAATAGAGTATTACATACTAAATAGATGTGTAATTAATTTTATGAGTGAATCACTTTTTCACACGAAAATAAGATTGTTCAATTCGCACATGATTTTATACCCGTTACTGTGGCCTAAGGCCTTAACGAACACATTTATTTATTAATAAAGATAACATAAACAATGGAAAATGAAATATTAATATTTATAACGCAAATATTTTTTTTTATGATAAAAGTTTTTAACTTTAGGCACACAATAATTATTTTTTCTCGAAATATTGAACAATACTGTTTTGCGGTGTTGAAATATCTCTTCTTATTATTGGGGACAAATGTTTTTTGCGGAGAATTATTCTGTCTTTACTGAACGTTTTTAGCAAAACTGAATGGTAAAGGCATTCCAAACTTTTTTCACTCTTTCCCTAACTAGTTTGCTATCTAAACATATATTTTTTTCAAAATTTATAAACACAATAGTTCTGAAATTTCACTCAAACATGCATAATGATATGAACAATTACTGGTTACAATTTGAACAAAATCTATAGAAATCGAGAGCGCGCGCTCGTTCTACCTTAACGGGCTACATATACCTAGGTGGGTAAAAAACTGCATTATCCAACAATATTTGTATTCGATAGTATCACCTTTTAGCTATATTCATGGAAAATGTCATTGAAATATTTCTAAAATTGAATGAGCGGTAGCTCCTAATAGTCGGCCGGGCGAGCGGTAGTAGCACCATATTTCAAATTTTGAACGCGTTTTTCTCGGAACACTGTTTTCAAAGTCGGTGGACATGATATCTCGAGAATCACTTGATGAATTGTTCCCGAATTTTCAGGAGATTCGATGAGAAATATTTGAAGGTCGTTGACGATCTCTTTTTTTTCAAAACAATCTTCATTTATTAATGGTTACGAAAAAATGATGACTTTTTTTTACCGATTCTGTATGTAAGAGTTTCAATTCGTCGCCACGGTGTGTAAAAAAAATTATTTAAGAAAATGACGATCGTCCACGACTCGTATTTTTTGTTAACTTGAATAAACCGTTCGGTTTTTATATTTCAGATAGATCGTTCAAGCTGGAGAGTGTCCACCGGCAAACGTCGCGAAAAAAATCTGTCAGCGCCCATATTTATGTTGTTTTTCTGTATTTTTAAGTGATTTTTTTCATACGCCCTTAATATATGTACCTTTGTGTTAAAAAAATTTGCTTCTGTTTCACCAACCGATTCCCAGAAAAAATTCGCAATGTGGCCATTTTTTCAGACCTCTAGGTAGATGTAGGCCTTTGCGTGTCCGCCTTGGATTTGGTTGAAACTCATATATGTGATAGATGATTGAAAATCATCAGACACTGTTTTTCGTTATCGGCGGAAAACCACCCCTGAAAGAAAGGCGTGTCGAGGGGTGATTTTGCATTTTCAACCACAAGCAGTCCCACGATCTGAATGAAACAAAAACCAAAATTCCTCTAAAGTAAAGCGATGAAAAAACCACTATATAAGTATTGAAAAAAAAATTAAATTAAACATGGACACCCTTTCCTTTGAGGTGTGACTGCACCGCTTAAAACCGTTTTTCCACCAAAAAAATGCGTGTCGAGTAGTTTTCGATACTTCATCATATAATATGAGTTTCAAAAAAATCGAAGGCAGGCACTGAAGTTGATGTGCCTTGTAAACAAAATTCCAGGTAAGTCGTACGGCTTTTTTAACATTGTTCGCAACTAAAAATCTTATCAACTGGTTTTGAAAAGCATTGAGAATTTTGTCATTTTCATAATAATGCGTGTTCTCTTCAATGACAACTACTACGTCAGATTTAACTTCTATCAGTACAGTACATCAAATTTTCCACAAAATTTCTTTCTCTTCGATTTTTCATATCAAACCTCGTTAGATCGTCTTGAAATTTGGCGTGGTGAACTTATTTTTAGTTCTTGATAAAATTCTGAAAACAAAAGTAGTGGTCCTATTAAAAAAATGGAGGTAACCTTAAAATCTTCGAAATGCCTCTACCTGGATGAACTTCGTAGTTACCACTCGATGACTTACTCCTAAAATACTTTAACAGAAGAAGTTTTCTCCCACGTTCGATATGCTAAAAAATATTTCGACTGCTAATAGTTGCTGCCTCATGCGGTATATAGAAAATAAATCATGCTAAATTTCTCAGATTTTTAGATTTGTCAATTGTTTTTAGTTCTGGTTTCGAATCATAACCCTTTCGTGATTACTCTTCGACGTACTGCCGAATCAGCATCAATTTACATAAGCTGGTACTTTTTCCCTTCAAGCATTCGCCGTGAAGGGCCATTTTGACACGCTTCGTCGTACACTCGAAAATAAGTTGTGGCCCGCGTAGGCGGGAGACGCTCTATGATATCAATACCTACATTCGTAAATATTTACCATATCCGCATCCATCTTCATATATCTATGGTCCGCATACATAAATCTATGTATGCGTGTGTCTTTATGTCCCTTGCTCGGCAGCACGATGAACGAAGCTCAGCGGGCGACGATGCATCGCGGAGTGAATCGGAGGCTGCAGATAGACTGGAAACGATGGAATATTAAGGAAGAAAGGGTCGTGCTGCGGGAGTGTATTACGTATAATATGGACGTGTGCGTACACATCTATACGTAATTATAGAAAGAAAAAGAGAGAGAGAGAGGAGAGAGAGAGAGAGAGAGAGAGAGAGAGAGAGAGAGAGAGAGAGAGAGAGAGAGAGGAGAGAGAGAGAGAGAGAGAGAGAGAGAGAGAGAGAGAGAGAGAGAGAGAGAGAGAGAGGGAGAGAGAGAGAGAGAGAGAGAGAGAGAGAGAGCGTGCGACGGAGAGAAAGAGGGTTTCGGCCCTGACCGAACGCGCAGCGTGAGTAACGCCCCGAGTAATATTATGATGACAGTAATTGCCGCTTTGATCAACGCGGCTCTGTACACGAGTAGGCAGCCGTGTCACGCCACCAGGGGGGGTTCGCCAGCACTGCGATCTCGTATTTGTAGCCATAGGGAGAGAGAAATATATACATATACATATATATATATATATAATATATATATATATATATATATATATATTGCGCGATCAGTGTGGTTTCACACGAACGCAAATGCAGTTCAAGATACATGCGAGCTGCAGCTCTTTTTTTCTACGTTTTGATATCTTTTCTCCTCCTTCCTCTTTCTTTTTTGCTCTTTATCTTGTATTTCCCTCTGTCTCTTTCTTCACCCTTTTGCTTTTACTTTCTCTCTCTCTCGTCTTCTGCCCCCACCCCCTCTCTCTCATCTCTCTATTTTATTTATATTTTTTGCTTTATATCGCGTCCCTTTTGTTTTTTTTTCGCTGCATCTTTTTTAGTTTGTCTTGTATCCACTCATTTTCCTCTTGCTTTATGTCGAAATTCTCTGCTTTACTTTGTTGTGTGTTCTTTTGTTTGTTTTGTAAAAATTGGCTGCGTACAAGAGGGCTCCAACAGCTCATGCACAATCAAGTCATTATCTCTGCCTGTCGGTTTCTCTCTCTCTCTCCCCCCCCCTCTCTCTCTCCCTCTCTCTATCCATTCACCTGTCGATCAAACCAACAATCACAACTCTCCATCCGCGCATTGACCGGATTCAAAGTCGAGAATCGCTTTTGATACGGTGATCAATTTAACGGATGGGTGAATATACGTATGGACATACGTCACCATTACTATTGATATTATTTCCGCGCATCAAAGCTACCATCGCTTTCTTTGATCGCCACATCTCTGTCTTTCCCAAACTAGAATCTCGGTCACGAAGTTCAACGTCGTGGATGCAGCTTCTCAATGTTCGAGGTACGTGTAATCGAAGATTGAATTTTACGAGTGGATTGGCTCCAGCGATCGAAGCTTTGATTCTCGTAGAACGAAGACGTTATACGTATCCAACGGAAAGTTCCTGCCGATTTTTTACATTTTGTTGGGAAAACGCCGAGCTGCGTTAATCTCTTAGGCAAGCGGCAACAAACCCGAGCAATCCGAAGCAAGGCGAATTCGTTGAAGATTGGAAATTGGAGGAGATACACTCGGGAAATCGGTTGAAACGAAGAGTAAGCTGGAGCCATGTGAGTGACGTGCGAGTTCGATCGTGGTAAGGGAACTTGATGGATGTTGCGCATTAACGCGTGGGGTGAACGAGCAGAAAACAATTTGATGATATGCCTCGAGATGAGGAAAAACATGTAATGTAATATAATAATAGCTCTCGCGCAATGTTAACCGCGATAGCTGGAACTATTTGCGGCGAAATGAATAAAAATTTACGAGCCATTTACAAAGGGGTCTGTCTTTCTCTCGTATCAACGCCACCCGCCCCCCTCCGCGCGCGCTAGATTTTCATTTCTTCTCTCTCCTCCCTCGGAGTCGCACGATCTCTCTCTTTCTGATTCTCCCTCGGTGTATAAGGTTTGCCGTTATGGAGAACGGCCCAGGTTCCCGGGGCTGCCGTCGCCGCCGCGGGGGCGAGAGAGCCGAGATCCATCAATTTATTCCGAAGTGCTCGTTTGGCGCCCGGCTACAAAATCGCCGCGGCGAAGTTCACTTTATGAAGCTAGAATAGATTAATGCCCTCGTTTGTTCGGTAATGGCCCCGATAAATTATCTTAATAGCCGTTGCGACTATAAATATATTGTATGGTGTGACGGGGATGGAAGGATCTCTCTCTCTCTCACTCTGTTTCTCACTGTCGCTCTTTTTCACTCTATACGTTTCTTTACCCAGCATCTCTTTCCCTCCGCCTTCTGGACCCTCCACAAAATCCTCGACGAGACCCCATCGACTTCTCTTCATATCTATACTCACCCTATTCATTCTTATGTACGAACTACTATCCACTTTGCTTTCGCAATGTTCCGCCCGTAATGGCAGTTATACGTGAAATGGGAAAGATGCCATCGAGGACTCGTCATCGGGCATTCCTAATCCATTCTATCGCAATCCCTGGATATTCCACGTCCCTCGTAACGTCACGCGAAAATTGTTTTTTTTCCCGATCTGCCAATTCGCATTTTGGTCTCGTAAAAGCGCCCAATATCAATTTGTCGAGCAACCGAGTTCAGCTCTAATTGAGCAGAGTTTCAGCGTCATTATTTTGCTATACACATGTATTATTTTCAATGTTCCTTCGTATCCTCTTGGGGCCATTTACGTTCCGATTCCTTTCACCCCACACTTCACTTTTTCCAGTTCTTTGGAGACTCCCCCCAGAGGGTTGTCCACAGCTACTCGGTTCCCAATGCAATGCTTTATCCCATTTGCTCGAGGGCACAGGGAAACTGTGAAAATCCTGTGTGCGTACTTGGGTGAAGGTTTTTACTCAACTTCAGTTGCGTTACCGACGGAAGCTCAGCAAAAATGCATCTCGCCGGTAGTCGACACACAAGCCGACAAGCGCTCGTGCCATGCAGCATGCAAATTAGGTTATTAAAAAAAATCGACCATTTCTGTTCTCTTCAAGTTCCTCTAGCCCTTAATATTAATATTTAGACGTTCCTCATTGCAATTTTATATTTCCCATGGAGACAATTTTGTTTGCTACTTTCGATTTTAACTCGCCAACGGGTCAACGTACAATAATGGCCAAGACAAATTTTTGTAGGGTATTGAACGCTCTACAAGAAAGTTTTCTTATGGTTTGTATTATAAATCTACTCTTTCAAAAGTTATTTAGATTCAAAGTTGAGTTTCTAGTAAATTTCAATATTTTTTTTCACTATTCCGGCAAAACCATCAGAATTATCATAAAATGTCATGGGACCTTTTTGCAGATCATTTCATTTCCTGTAGAATCATGTCATTAAATTATTAAAAAATGTAATAGTTTAATAGTCAATGGCTGTACAAATTCATTGTTTTGGAACAAAGTTGCTATTTTCGTAAAATAAATTGTTATATTAACCAAAAATATAAATAGAAAGACGCCAATTTGTATCAAGTTACTTTTTAATGTTTACTGTTGATGAAAATTCCAAAAACGATCAGTATTTTTTTGTTTTATCTGTAATTTTTCCTAAAACAATAAACTATTGAATTTTAAATACAAAAGTTATAAAAGAAAATTCTCAATATTTCTTCGTACTGTAAATAAACAATAAAAAGTAATTTCAACAAAGTTGGCGTTTTTTATTTATATTTTTCGTTAATCTAACAATTAATTTTACAGAAATAGCAACGTTTCTTCAAAACAAATTTGTAGAGCCCTCAACTATTGAACTATTGAATTTTCAAATTATTCATTGTCATGATTTTATAGAAAATGAAATGGTTTACAAAAAGGGGGTCTATACCAGTTTGTGATAAGTCTGATAGTGTCGCTGGAAAAGTGAAAGAATCTTAAAATTTACTATAAATTCAACTTTGACATTGAATAACTTTCGAAATACTAGATTTATCATAAAACCATAAGAGACCTTTTTTACAGAGCGTTCAATTCCCCACAAAAAATGTCTCGGGCATGTTATACGTTTACGCGTTAGCGAGCTATAAAATTCTGAACTAGCAAGCAAAGTTTTCTCCAGGCTATTAGCATGGGAAATAGAAAATCGCAATGACGAACCTCCAAATTAATGTCAAGTATTAAAATATACTCAATATTAATAATATTAATTAATAGTAAAGTAGCAATAATATTAAGATCTAAAATTTGCCCCCTCTGCAACTTCGGTATAGGAACATACGAAACCAAAAATAGTCCATTTTTTAATCACCCCAAAACCCAGTACGCGTACGTGTGTAATTGAGAATCACGTTGCTCCGCGATCGATGTACTAACTCGTCGTTAGGCTCGCAAACGATCCGCAGCTATCCATGCCGTTGCGTTACCTAAATACGGGAAGCAGCCCTCCTCGTATCTACCAGAAGGGGGAGGAAGGAAATTAATCACCGTGCGAACAGGAAAGCCGGAAGGCCATCTCTCAAGTTGCAGCGGCTTTCGCGTAGGATAGAGGCAACGATGGGGCTGTAACTATCGTTGCCGAGGTCGTCCTGCGGTTCCGTTCCCTCGTCGTTCGTTCTCCACCTCAGCGTTCGCCTTGTCGTCGACGTCGTTGTCGACGGCTTCGCAGTCGATATTGGCTGCTCTCGAATGCCCTCGCAGAGCACACAGTAACGGCTATGTACGCGCTATTGCCTAAGCGGATTCATTGCGAGACATGCACTTATGGACAAGGCAAACGTGAGGGTATAATCTAAGTGTATATAGAGCGCGGGGTGCGCATTGCTGGCAAATCACGAACGGCCGCAGGGGCCGTCTGCCAGCATTCGGCAGGAATTAGGCTGGCAATGCGTCAGAGAGACGCTCTGTCGGCCGCTCTTGGGTTCTCTCACAGGGATAGCACTTAACGCCGTAAAGTTGTTTGATGGTGCCGCTATCAAGCCCAACAGTTCCTAACAGTTCCGAGTCTTCACCTCGCCACCACCTACTCTTTGCATCCGTATAGAACTCGCCATACGTACACCCACGTCCATTGGCGCACACAGTGACGTTCACACGCAGACCCGAAGAGAGACACAAATGTATCCGTAGAGCCGATGCAGGAGCACGCAGCCGATCGACCAACACCGCAGCTCTTGGCGGCAACCGTGAGTTATTCACTTAATGCGGCCATTACGGTCTCCTCGATGGCGCTTCATCCTGATTTACTTGACAAGCATTTATTACTCCTATCTACGTTTGCGATATTAGGACCCTCCGCAAGTCTCTCTTCCACGCGCATATACCACTCGGCAATAATACACACACGGCCTCCTTTGCCTTCGTCTCCTCGAGTACGTATGCAAGTCGTTTCTTGAGATCGTTTGCGTGTGTGAACGCGCCCATATGCACGAACCCTTGAAGACGAACTCGCGTGGCCGCTTACACACCCACTGCCGATGTTACGGTCCTCCCAAGATACACCACGTTCTCCGCGATAAATCGATGTGCCGCGGCCACCAGGGAGTATTAGCGATGACCTCAAAACTAATCTGAGCTATGCGAGCGCGCACAATGTGTTCAACCGCCCGATCGGGCTTTTGCGCGCTTTCAAACCATCGCGAAACGCTGCCGAACTGAAGATAGCCGTTATAGAGATATGTACCAATTTGTAAATTGGACCTAGATTTATTGTACGCGAGACTCTCGAGTGCAACGCGTTTGTAGAAGCCAATAAATTGCTCTATCTCTTCTCTCTCTCTCTCTCTCTCTCTCTCTCTCTCTCTCTCTCTCTCTCTCTCTCTCTATTTCTCTCTTGCTCTGCAATCACCGAGAATAAACTTGCGGTATATGCAAACCACTTACGAAGAAACAAGACGGGTCATATCATAGGCTGCCAAGTCGTTTCTTCTTTTCTCCGGTGGATTTATATGCACAAGTTATGCGATTGTATCAAAGACCCTCATCTGAGGAGGGATAGAGAGAGAAGAAATTCTCGTAAATCATTCGATTCGCGCGAGGCAATGTAGATACAACGGTGCCTTAAGGCGGGCTTAAATTGCCGAGTGGAGGAACATATCGCGTCAATTACTCGTCGTTCTCCGACGCTCAGGAAAACCTCTGAATTTTCCATTACCACTTGATTTATGCGAAATGCCGCTGTACTCTGTTTATTGGAATATCAATGGAATTCAAGCTATAATTATTCAAAACACTGGTTTGAGTACGTAGTGTCGGAGTTACGTAGTAGCCACGTTATTTGACGAAACGCAATCGTGGCATGTCATGAGGGACCGGCGAGTAATTCGATGTATCAGGCCCATCGGTAATGCTTGTGCGGAGAGAAGTATCAAAACTGAACGAGACTTGGTGATTAAGAGACCTAATTGGGATGCGGAAACAAACGGCAAAAGTTACGGTGCGAAAGATAATCCTAGGATCGGCTGCACACTTTGCCAAAACATTCAGTCCAACTCTCCTTCGCATAGTGCCCTAGATGACATAAACTGATTTTCAAACGCAGTGGGAATATTATAGATCAAATATGGCCTGATTTTTAGACCATTGATGTCCTTGACGACGTCAAGTCACTTTCAAACTGGGTGTCGATATACTGGATATCCTGTTCTAAAGCATCAGCCGATCGTGCGATGCCCAAGAAAATATCGGCTGATGTTCTAGATGACATTGACTGATTTTCGAAGTCATTGTCAGCGTTGGTATTTCAGATAAAGTCTACGCATCGTTTAGCATCCTAGATTGCATCAATCGATCAGTTGATGACCTAATTATATCAGCTAAACAGGTACTTCCCGAGCCAACAGCAGCTGATGTTCTAGATGATATTAACTTATTTCCGAACTTAGTATTGATACTCTAGATTAAATTGACGGATCAGTTGGCAGTCTAAATTATATCGACTGCTCAGTCAACGTCCTAGAAGAAATCAGCTGTTGAGTTGATGTTCTGCGGAAAATCGACTCATTCCGCTCTGCCAATGAGTGTTTTCTAGTTCCCAACTGTACGGCAATAGTGGCCGCGCTCGCTGAATTCCTGATGTGATTCAATGCGTTTATCGTCGTCGGCTCGAGACAATATCAGCTGATGTTCTAGATGACATTGACTGATTTTTAAACTCACTGTCAGCGTTGGTATTTCAGATAAAGTTAACTTATCAGTTGACGTTCTAGATTGCATCAAAGGATCAGTTAATGACCTCAATTATACCAACTGATCAGGTGATGTCCTAGACATCAGCAGCTATGATCTAGATGACGTTAACTAATTACTTGCCATTATAAATGATATAAGCTGCCCAGTCAATGTCCTAGATGAAATCAGCTGTTGAATTGATTTCCTGAATGAAATCAACTAATTTCGGCCCTGCCAATGGGTATTTTCCGACTGTACGGCCGGGCTCGCTGAATTCCTGGTGTGACGAATCAATGCGTTCATCGTCGCCGGCTCTCGGCGTTGCGTCATTGTGGCTTAACCTATAATACGGAAGTGAAGCCCATCCAGCGGATTACGTTTTCCGTATATGTGCCTGGTGACCATGTGGGTAAAACTTCTTTGGTGGAACGTGCGCGATGTCGGTTCGCGGCAGCTCGGGCGAGCTTATATAGGAATTTCGTGTGTGTCTCATTGCTTTTCGTACAAAGGTGTATATATAGCGCCTCGGTTTGAAGCCTCGTAAAGCCGAGAACGACCAATTAAACGAAACGAGCGAACGGGCGAGTGCACGTTGCATTGATGCACTTTCTCTCCTTCCCCCTCGCCCGCTTCCCTGTCTATCTTTATATCTCTGTCTTTCTCTCTGCCTCTATATGGCAGATTGCGCGCCTGGTCTCGCGAGAGACCAAGCAGCAGTGTCGAGGCATTACCTGCAGGTTATACGACTCACGGAATTACCCTCAAATTACACAGTTCGTCCCGATGTGTGCACTTCCCTCGGGGCCACTTTCTGTATACTTACGCGCTCCATAGTAACAACCAACCTTTCGGAGTTGTACCCTCCCGGCACCCCAACGAGGAAGACCTTCACCGAATGTACGTGGGTACTCATATGTCCTAGGCCGTATGAGGACATTACGGTTGTAGGTGATCCGCCGTCCATCAGACGTTTCACGGTGATCGGACCTTCGGCACAGTGACTAGACTCGAAGACACGTTGACAGGAGACAAACGAATATGGAAATGACAGATCGGGTGCAGCTTTGCCTGCTGGGGCTCGTCATTATGAAGAGGAATTTACATCCATTGGAATGAACGATGTATCAGCTGGATAACCTGTTCTTCTCGACAGCAGCCATTTTTTTCGTGATGATCCTAATGGAACTTTGCAGATGTGGTTCGTGCTCGCTACAAATTTGATACTCATCTCGGCCATTGGACGTTTATGATCCATCCTGATCTGAAGTTACTTCAGTACTCAATCAACTATAGTATTGGGTGCTTTAAATTATCGATCATCAATATTCTTGCCCGACCAACATTTTTTGCCGCGGCATTAAGTGCTTATGCCCGCGTTGTCAGTGTCCCAGGGTTTTCTATTCGGTGCGGCCAACTCGCAGGTCTCTCAAATTGCCAATATCCGTTTTTTTCCGCTATCACCTTCGTGTATAATAGATGCGTCAATATCCGCCAGTACGAGGCCAACCTGGCGCGCAATATACAGACGCGCGCTTGTGTACATAGGAGGATCATTGGGCATGTAATTTTTTTCTTCCATCCTGGCACATATCACCTGGGGATCGATAAATAGCACTTCACGCTTTTCGCATACTCGATCGACTGCAGTGGTCGCGCCGTCGGTGTTCGGCCCCGGCGGACTTCCGTGTCAAGCACCGTTGGCCTTGGCTACCACTTGGATGGATGACCGCTCAACCGTACGCTAAATGGCAGTTTTACTAATTTTCCGATGATCACGGAACTGAAACTTAGCCAAAATATAGCTGCCTCTATCGGCATGGGTTTTCCACTGTTTATGGAATGTCAAACGTGGGGTGAAGATACAAGCGACTGGATGACAAAGGCTCTTTCTCCAAAGTAAAATACTACTCCCTGTATTGGCAGTTTCACAATTTTCCGAAAAGCTCGCTGTCGCACAAGCGCTATTTTCCTTTTTCAATGACGGCCCCGCGAGCCGTCACGTGCATTTGTTAATCGATTCCATTGTCTATGGAAGCGTTCACTAGCCGTTTTTGTCCGAGTGGAAAGCTTCGCGGAAGCAATTTCGCAGATAAGAATGGATGACTGGCATGAAGTGGACTTTGCAATTGACATACATTATGTATAAATACAGACACGTATATGTGCTGCACGACCAACCTGTCGTCAGGTGAGCATTACACGTGGTCCGTAAAACTCAATATAATATGCACATTTACGTGGTTTTTCCTGCACTTTGTGTATGCAGAAAATACTCTCACAGGTCGTTTTTTTTTGCCATGTCGCTCAACTGAGCAGTAAAACGGTTCCCTAGGAGATTTTGCCGCAGTGCGTATTGTAGGTTAAACGTTTCAAGGTCGACACATATACCTACGGGCATATATATATATATATATATATATATATATATGGATAAAAGTATTTTCAAAGTCATTTGACTTCGAGGACCGTCCTCATAGTGGCTCATTGTCCCCATACTCAAAATGATTTTAATCCCCGTGCCATCAGGATCGACTTTGGACAGATATGTCTGGTTCAAAGTAACATTTTCCCATATTGGCACACGAGTGCACACGTGTATGTATTCGCATGAATTCGTATACATAAGCATAAGTATACCTGTTGTATGTATCGCGTAATTTTTTTTCCCCTTACAAAACGAAGAAACCGAACGACGTATAATAACGCGAGTTGCAATGTAATTGGACACTTGGCGTAATAAATAACTACAATTAACTTGACACGTACGTATTTTGTAGCGCGTATAACGACAGGCACGTCCCGAGAAATGCCAAAGTAGACGATGATTTAAAGCGAATAGCTCTATAGCGTTCACCGTCAATTATAGCATACGTACAATATGATACGTCCGCGTATATGGACGTGGATACGCATATACGTAGACACACATACAACGTGGATAGAAAGAAAAAAAACGCGTCCTTGGTGTTCGCGAGCGTTTAACGATCGGGTTTTCGAGTTCGCGCTCGAACCAAGAAACGAAACCGTCGCTCGCGGTGACACACGCCACCGTTGACGGAATGTGCGGAAGGTGGCACGCAAGAAGAGGAGAAAGAATCCGAGGCAAATTGTTGCGAAGCTTTTGGAGAAAGTGCGCAGAGTCGAGAAACGCTCGAACGAGAGGGAAAAAATGACGAGTGGATGGAGCGAGCATCCGAGGGATGTGAAGAAACCAACGGCAGATCGGGAACGAAGAGTTTTTGAATTCGTTGACAGCCAACGAGGAACGAAACAGAAGGGAGTTTCGCGAAGTATAGCGAGGAGTTCAAGTTGAGGAAGAATTCCTCTCGACGCGACCAAAAATTGCTGAGAGTTGCAGAATCAGGTATGGAATCGACCGTAGGAAACGCGAGCGTTCGCCATTTCTCTCTTCCTCCATCTGCTGCCTCGACGGGAAGGGACAAACGCCCAGGAATTTGGCCTGGAGTGTGGAGACGAAAACGAGAATACCGACCGGTCTCCTGTGTGACAATATATGCCTAGCCTCCTGATCCATTTCTTGGTCCATTTTTTTCATACGAATTCTTCATCGTCCGAAGAGCAGCGAGCCCTGCGGTATTCGAAATGGGAGCACTTCCAGTGCTGGCCATCGGTAAATTAAGGGGCTATACCAGTGTGAACGCTGAAAATTTGGCTGATTTTCGGGAATTTTTTTAAAGAAAAGTACTCAATTAAATGTTTCGGAAAATTGAGAATATATTTGGCTATATTTGACCTATATTATATAATTTTTTCATAAAAATATTTTGAGATCCAAGCGACTTATGCGCTGCCCTCGGAGGCGCCAAAAAAAAGTTCCTCCACCGCTGACATGATTCCGGCCGATTGAGTAGCTGAAACCGAAAAAGGAACGAATGTCATTAAACTGGAAGGTATTTCCTGTGCAATGACGTAGGATTTTCGAAAAATATCAAAATCTAACAAAATGGCGTAGTTATGAAAAAAGTCTGTTTTCTTGCCTATAAAATGGTCGTTTTTTTCAATGCCAAATCGTCAATTTTCATCCGATCGAAAATATCCTACGTCATTGTAGAGTAAATATATTCAAGAGTACTCAGTTCAAATTTCAAATCGGATAATTGCTCTTTGAGTTACAGTGTCAGCAAATTTGAAAAATCTCATTTCGAGAAAAACGCGTTTAAAGATTTAATTATCGATTTTTGCAAGATAAAATTATATTTACCATAAAAACTGCTAATCAGCTATACCGGGCCCATACAATGGACACTCCTCTTCCTCGAATGATGCCTGCTGAGAGGCTGAAGCTTTTCACACTGGTATCGCCCCTTAACAGTTCATAGTATTCAATGTTACACGAATGTCGTTTTTCCGAAAACCAATCAGCTCATTATTGGATTCCGTTTTATATTTTTTCATCCCTTTGCTCAAACGTTAGCTCAGTTATTTGTGGACGCGACGTATGCAGTCATGGAAAATAAATCGACCGAACTTTTGGTGCAAGCGTGCACGGGTGAACAGAGGAAACAGTTGAATCGACGAAACGAAAACCAAATTGAAGGGATAAAATGAGTCGTATGATGAAGGATTGGGTTGAATTTCCGGTCTTCCTTTAAAAATTTGCTGATTTTCACGATTTTTTTTAAGGAAAGATTTTTCTACACCATTTTTTATTTCGTTTTTTGTATTATGTTTTAAAAATGGCGGAGGTACGGCATGGTATTGTCAACTGAATTTTTTAAACTGCCGGGGCGAAATTTAGTACAGGTCCTTACAACCTTATCGTCTAAAACATCACCCTAAACGTTATTGAACATTTTTAAAAAACTTTTTTTTATTGCAAAATGTAGCCATTTTTTACAGAAAGTTCAATTTTTTTGTCTCGAAGCATACCATTTTATGGATTTTCAACATTTCTCACTTTTTCTTGATTCAGAGTCAGCGTATGAGTGTTAATGGAAAAAAATGCTTTGGATTCTTTCGGATTAATTTCGCCGATGCTACATGTCAGGCCGTCTGACAACATCCGCCACAATCCGCCTAGCGACCGTGCCACACCGTCCGCATTTTCAAAGATTGATAAAAAAAATAACATGTAACAGCCGAAAGTAATAATGAAGCATACCTTAAGTATTAAAAATTGTGAAAAAATCTTTCCTTTAAAAAAATCATGAAAATCAGCAATTTTTTCCTCGCCTAAAGGTATCTCCCCCCTTAATGAACTACCCATTATTATTTTATATTCATTTTTTCTTTCAACCGTCCTGAATATATTCGACTACCGCATAGTCTCGTACTGATGGCATTTGGAATAAAATAAAACGAAGCAATCGTTGCTCTATAAAAACAGGTTATGATCTTAGAAAATCGCAGCTGGAGACTGTAAAGTCTGACCAATAACCAGTATTAGAGTTTAGTTTAGTATTAATACTAAACTAAACTCTAATACTGATTGTTGGTCACGATCCCGTGAAAGGGTTGTAGGACCACTTTTCCGCTATCAAATAACCCACTAGTGCTTATGCAAAAGTGAACTATTTTCGAAATATTATTCTTCTTATTATTTTTTTAAAGTGAGGAGTCGACAAACTTAAAAATTAATTTAAACGAAAACTTTTGAATGGTATCAAACCTTTTTATTATTTGTAGTTTAAGGACACAATAAGAATGAATTATCAACAATAAAATAAGACTAATCTATAAACTATTTTTAATTAGGGGTCCAAAACTCAGCATTTCTAATAATTATTCCTATTTTATTGTTGATAATTCTTTGTTACTGTGTCCCCAAATTACAAATAATTAAAAAAATCCGTTGCATACGACAATTTTTTTAAATTAATTTTTAAAGTTCCCTACCCCTTACCTAAAAAATAATAATAATATCTTGAAACTGTTTCACTATTGTAAGAAGCATAACTGGAT
>CAUJKO010000175.1:0-25639 GCA_963210295.1 Ophion ellenae | reverse complement strand
GGGAGAAAAATTATTTTTGGCAAACTTTGCGCAACACCCATCGTGATCAGAGAAATTCATTTACGTAACGGATTTATTGGATTACGAATTGACTTCGGATCATTATGATTTGAGCTCGATATCGACCCACATCATCACGTTGGATTTTGCATCGTAGGAATGCAACGGAAAATCATTTTTTTCTTCCTCCATGTTATCATTGTCCGATTCGAGCCTCGACAATAACGCAACAATTTTTTTAGGATGCTTATTGAGCGATCTATGACCTAATCCTGGAAAGTATGATTTTGGACAACGATGAAGCATTGTTGGGATGCAATATTTCGTTCATTTTTTATTTCTTCATTTTTATGCCTACCCAAGGACTTCTTCTTTTTTGCAAATTGCGTTCGCTAATCTCTGATGAGAATACGTAAAAACGTTTGGATAATTTTCACAGCCGAAGACAAATTTCAATAATTAAAAACAATTGATTTCCGCTGCATTCCAACGATGCAAACTTCAACATCATGATTTTGCACAATGATAAAAATAAAAAATTGAATAGAATCTTCGTTGCATTCCAACGATGCAAACTTCAACCCCATTCCACATTTGTTGCTACCGGGCTCTTGGAATAGATCGAAGTAACTCATGGTTGTTACGCATTGTTGACGCAGAAATTCCCTGACTTTTCCAGGATTTCCACACAGGTTTTGCAAATATTCCAGGGAGATTGCGGTCAAATAGAGAACATAATTCTTTTAAAGATCATATATATTAAAAGCCTAAATATTAAAGTAAAACTTTTTTTTTTACCTATTCGAAAAATAATTTAAACACTGTAAAGAAAAAAAATACTTCAAAAGCAAATACGGAACTTGTTTTTTTATTGTAAATAGAAATTTATATGCCGGTCCCAATAAATAAAAATTAAATATAAACACTGATCTACTATAATAATTGTGGAGTTGTGTATCGACAAATCTATTGCAAGCCTATAGACGTTTAGAATGATTTAGCTGTAGTTTTTTAAATTTTCCAATGTTCGACACTGACATAACTATTTTTGGTATATAATGAAGAATAATATAAATAATATAAATATTAAAAATATTTATTTGTATACTTTTCAGTATATTTTTCTAGTCGGTTTCGTTTTTCGTATTTGTTGCAAAAAGTGAGTTCTCGAAAGATTCCAGAGAATGTAAAAAATTCCCCGATTCTTCCAGGAGGAAAGAAATTCCCTGAGTTTTCCGGCTTTATCGTATTTCCCATATGCGCAACAGCCATGTAATTACGTTTTCCTTTTATTTTTCTCGGAGAAAATGAAACTGGCAAACCGATAGAAACGCATGAAAAAGCCTCCAAGATTCTTCTCCGCGAATGCGACGTCATTATGGATATTCGTATTTACATGCCACCCGCAGTCGCTCCATAAATTGCGAGATGTAACGGATCGCCCTGACACAAAAGACTGGCCGCGTGGAAAATGGCATGTATCAGGTGGAAAAATCAGTGAAACCGAGATCCGCACAACGGGCGAATATTTAGATACGCGCGTCTGATATTCGCGAGAAATCCCTCCACCAAACTCTGCCATTCGTCCTCAACGAGAATTCAATTAGCGCGATACGTAGGAGAAAAGAAAAACGATGTATGGGAAGAGAAAAACGGTTCTTGTCGATCGGTAACGCTGGGATAGAAAAGCAATCACGTCCTCAAGTCCGCCTTGCCGACGATTTCTACATACGTATCTCGTATTCATGCGCGTATGAATAATGAGACGTATTGATAGCGCCAGGGTATAAGTAGGTCGTATCAGGGTCGACGCGGCTGCCCACGCTCGCACAGTTCTATGCAACGAAGGCCTTTGCGGAAACGCGTCTACGCACAACTAATGGGATTAATTAGAAACCGTGATAAAAGCTACGGAATGCTCGAGAGCGAGCATTCTCTGTTCTCTTGTCTGAGGCACGTCGGAGCTTCGATAGCACTATATTCTTTTTATTTACATCAGACAATTCCAATTCTCAATCGCAACGAAAAAAAAAAGATATCGAGAAATGTGAGTAGCTTCATGAAAAAATATTCATTAAAAAATTGCTCGTTCCCGTGCAGAAATTGTCGTAGGACCCCCCCCCCCCCCCCCCCCCCCCCCCCCACCGTTAGTTAACTTATGATGGCGGTGTGAGCGACGCACTTATGTTGACGGAAAAAAAATAAAAATTGTGGACTATAGATGTACGGCAAGGTTGACTTTAAGCTTAGGTAACTATTATTGTATACTGTCAGTTGCAATCATTGTTGTGTTTGCGGCTTTATGGTATGCTCAACTTGGGTTTTGGTTGGTGTGGTAACAGTGGAATACTTATATGTTACGTTACCGAGAAATGAATGAAAAAGTTGAGTTTGGAGCAAGATGATTCCCGTCTAGGTTATTTGTACACAAATAACGTACCTACTTTATTTTTAATATATTGTCTAATTATGTTTAAACTACACGACTGATGTATAATTGATCTCACAAGTAACCATTGATATACGTAAGTGTTTAATTCTAGTTTGTTGAGATAAAACTTACAATATAAAGGTAATTTAACTTGTGAGTTCAGTTTATGTGGTATACCTATGATTAATATATATACAAAGGTGTTGTAAACTCCGGCAAATTTTTATTTACATTAGCCTAATTTCTCAGCGATGAAAAAAAAGCTCGAAATAGGGGCAAGATGATCCGGGGGATCATCTTGTCCATACTCGAGGGATGAGATCTTATGTTAGGTTCTAAAAAAATTAAATCTTATTGAAACCCTGATAAATTGAATAATTATTTCTATGCGTATTAGGTGTGCCATTTGGTTAATTTTTATAGACAGCATAGGTGTTCGTTCGAGGCAGCCCGTCGACTAGATACATAGAATATTTCATAAATCCACAATAAAATGAAATACTTCATTCGGAGTTCTACCTTGATGATGTTGTATCATAATTCGTCATTCCCTGACCTCCTGAAATGGTTTTTTTCGAAGACAAAGTTTCCCCTGAACATGGAATCGAACCAACAGCCTACCTGAATATACCACGCACGCTTTGATATACAAACGTGTAAATGCCAGCAGATACACGTGTTGCATGTTTTGAATAAGACATCAATGCCATGGTGGAATTTAATGCAGTTCAAGTGTTTAAAAATGAACATCAAATGCGTTCGAATTTTCTGTAACACACATAACCGCGTTGCTTTAAGGGGGGATTGTCTTTTTTTTCGCAAAATTTACCGCTTTTTGGGAATTTTTTTGTGAAGAAAGTATACAACGGAAAACTTGTGAAACTTGGCATATAGTTTTATTGATCTGTTTACTACATACAAAAAAATTTTTAAACAATTTCATCAAAAAATCCGCCTCCCACCCCCCTCGACGCGCGATGGTCCTTTTTTGATGGTGTGCACGATTTCTCAAAAACTATTCAACCGATTGCCTTCAAATTTGGACAGAATGCTCAGCTGACATCCTTTTATCGTTTGATGAAGCAAAACAGCAATACGTTTAATAGTTTTTTATTTGTAACAAAAAATCGATCAATTTTTTTCGAAAAATCGATACTTCAATTCAAAACGTCACCAAATCGTCAATTTTTTTTTCCCCCTTCATCGAACGATAGCTATATGTGTCTAAAGTAAAATGCTTTTTGGGTTTTTGTTGCAGGATGAACGTGAAGGCTGTAATCGTGCACACCATCAAAAAAGGACCATCGCGCGTCGAGGGGGGTGGGAGGCGGATTTTTTGATGAAATTGTTTAAAAAATTTTTTGTATGTAGTAAACAGATCAATAAAACTATATGCCAAGTTTCACAAGTTTTCCGTTGTATACTTTCTTCACAAAAAAATTCCCAAAAAGCGGTAAATATTGCGAAAAAAAAAGCCAATCCCCCCTTGAGTTGTGTATGCCATTTACACGTGTTAATTCCTCGAATTACACGAATTACGAATCACCGTAGGGATCCAATGGGTCATCGCATTGGATCCTCATACTAAAACGTCACGCTTGTACATTGCATTTTAATCGGGATTCCCCATTGGAATCCAGTGTACGAATCCAATTTGAATCCTGGAGGATTCACACATTATCGAACAGAATCCGATGCGATTCTTGATAATTCCCATCGCATTTTGGACGTTGAATTTTCTAACCAATATATATATATATATATATATATATATATATATATATATATATATATATATATATATATATATATATATATATATATATATATATATATATATATATATATACACACACACAAAGTAAGTGGATCTTAAAAAAAGTATAAATCTTGTCTTAAAGAAGAATAATTCGTTTAAAAAAGTATATCTTATAAATCGTATGCACTTTGACTGCACTTTATATATATTTTACTGCACTTTGACATAATATCAGCGCACATGTACACGTTCACGAAGCCCGCAGGTTATGTTTCGACACGCCGAGTTTATTCTCGTGGCTTTTCACATATTTTCGATTCGAACGTGGTAAGAATTCTCAAACGGCGTTCATCGGGGAACAGTGCAGAATCCAATTGAATCCCAATGAGGACTCCCTACGTGCGGTGTCCCTAACAAGTCCCTATAGAGATGTTTATTACTAGAAAGGATACCTTTTGCCGACCGATCCAACAAAATCCGGTTTAGAATTTCAAATAAAAAATGTTCCACTTCCCAAATCGGGCAATAGCGCGGCATCCACTAGGATTCCAACGCAGACTACCTAAATGCGGCGTCTCTATCAAATCCCTATAGAGATGTCGTCGAATCCGGGGACTCCCTGACAAATTTCTGCACGGCTTCTTACGATCTTTGTATTTTTCGAAAATTACCCCATCAAAGTTCTCCATTAAAAACATCCCCTCGTAAGCATTCAACGTCGCGTGAGAAAAAGCCAGCATCCCCGGCTTAAGTCGTCGAAAAAAAATCCCATTTTCCAGTGCCCCGGACGCACGAAAAAAAATAAAAAAATTGAATCCTTCTTAGCAGATGGAGAGAATTTATCCTTTCCGAGGACTCGCGAATGCACCTTCCACACGATTGACCTGCCCACCGGAAACGATACGAGACGCGAACACGCTTCGAGACGATTCGAACGATGGCATGGTGCAGGGAGAATCTTTTCTCCTGCGGAAAACTGACGCCCTCGCATGAACGAGCGTAATGAGAAGCCCAGGGGGGGGGGCAAAAGTAAAGAAAAAGGTAAATCTTCCCGGGAACTTCGATCCTTTGAGGGGCAAAATACATTAAAACACGCTTCCGTTTCCTCGCAATCACAGCAACATCGCGAGATACACTGCAGAAAGGGGAAACGAAGAAGAACTTGGCGCTATAGTCGAAACAACGTTGGCCGCAGAGCTGAGCACAATCGCCGTTGAGAGAACTGTGAGAAAACGCGAACTCGGAGCAACATCTTTTTCACGTTGGTGTACTCATCAAGCACTATATATATCACCACATGCTTTATTTACCCTTCCTCTCTCTCTCTCTCTCTCTCTCTCTCTCTCTCTCTCTCTCTCTCTCTCTCTCTCTCTCTCTCTCTCTCTCTCTCTTTGGTCGCAACGATTCGTGGTATAATAACAATAATAATCCATGCATATAAGTATCTCGGAACACACACGTATCCCATATACATTATTCATAAAAGACGAGGCATGTTCGGAGCGACTAACGTGTACCCTACTATACGGGGCCTAGACCGTAAGTATATGGTACCTTACGTACGACATTGTAAAATTCTCTGTAGCAGCTCTCGGGTACGAGTTTCGCCGCGATTTTACACGTACTTTCGTACGATTACGTATATAGCCTGCGGTACGCTAGCGTGCCCGCCAAATAAGAGCCTCTAAACTTATTCTTGGCTATAGATGACTGCGTTCGGAATTCAATTAATCACGACTCTCGTTCTCTTGATCGGAAATACATCCGATACAGGCACCCCTTTAATTCTCCTCTCAGCCCACATCCAAAAGGGGTGCACCCCCATGGAAATTTATATACGCAAAAATATACTGCAAATTTATTTTATTAATAATTGTAATATATGTGAAATGTATGCCATATATCGAAAATATATGTTGCAAATATGTGCCAAATTCTATTTTTCGTAACGTTTTAATATGTGAGATGTTTATGCGTGGTATTACTGTATATCAATGTATCATATGTCAATGATATATGTAGCATTTAGCCTGCATATATACCACATATATTTAGCATATATGTTGCATACACACTGCGTATGTACCACATATATACTGCATAAATGGTACATATATGCCACATATATACAGATATGCTACGCATATCTGTATATAGTGTTTATATGTAATAGCGTACTTTAACTGTAAGTTAAGTTTTTTTGAGTTTAAGTTTTAAGTTTGTTTGGGTTTGTTTGGGTTTGTTTGGTTTTGTTTATACGTAACATATATGCTACGTATAAAGACTATATATGATGCATAAATGTGTCATATATGACGCATACATTTTTGATATATTTTTCTGACAAAAAAATAGGGGTTGTTTGGGTTTGTTTATACGTAACATATATGCTACGCATAAACACTATATATGATGCATATATGAGTCATATATGACGCATACATTTTTGATATATTTTTATGACAAAAAAATAGATTGCAAATATATCGAAAATATATGCGTCGTATATGCCTCATATATAGTGTTTATACGTAGCATATATGTTTTGGTCAGAAAAATATATCGAAAATATATGGGTCATATGCGCGTCATATATTTGATGCATATATACTGAATATGTACGTATTATTCTATTATTCGTCACTATATATGCGACCGATATATATATTTGTAGAATATATTTTCTGCATATATTTTACATACATAAATTTCCATGGGGGCATTAAATTGAACGTAACGGGTAACACTTCGAAAAGAGGACGAAATTAATGTTTACGTGTTTTTTTTTTTCATTTTTGCGGGATAGCAAGCCTTAAGGGGAGACATACACCCAGGAGCCGGAAAAAGGTCATTTTTGTGAATTTTTTCAAGGAAAACTATTTGAAATTTCAGATTGGGGTTTTAATTATCTAAAAGTATATATATTCAAAAATGTGTTTAATTTTCTTTATTGAAAAATATCAAAAATATACAAGGATATTGTATGATCCTTGGAGCATCGTAAAAAAATCTGCGTATACGGTACCCACTGACGTTTCTTCAAAAATCATCTGATAAAAAAAATAGTACAATTAGTATTAGTATAGTATTATACTAATACTATTAATAGTATAATAGTATAATAGTAATAGTATAATAGTATAATTATATAGTATTATACTAATATAATTATACTATAAATATTAGTATAGTATTATACTATAGTATTATACAATACTAATACTAATACTAATTAGTATTAGTATTAGTATTAGTATTAGTACAATTAGTATTAGTATAGGACAATTAGTATTAGATTAGATAGATTAGTAAATTAGATACTATACTATAGTACTTGTCATAGCCGATTTTGAAAATATCGATTTATGACAAAATGGCGGACGTTTGAACATAAATAGTGATTTTTGGGCCAAAAATTAGTTATTGTTTTGCCTATAAAACAAAAACTAAGTAACGGAAAAAAAATCCTATGAAAAGTACTAGATAATGGTGTATAGAATAACCACAAAAAACCTCAAGGCAATCGGTTCATTGGTTTTCGAGAAATGTTGGGTACCGATTTGAAAAACGTGGTTTTGAGAAAAACGCGTTTGAAAATTTGGGAATGGATAAATCATGAAATTTGTCAACTTACATGGAATCATCGATACCAGGCCCACAGTGTGGGTCTTCTACGGTCGACGGAATGTTTATAGCTTGTAAATCCTCGACCTCGACCATGTAGGTGTATATCTCCCCTTAAGGGGTAAACCACATTGCGTATATTTTCGACGATTTTTTTATGAAAATCGAGGGTTTTGGGGAAAGTTGATGGTGGATTCATAGTTAGGGGGTGATAATACATCGATGTGGACTTGTAAAAGAATTTAAAATCTATTTTTTTTACAGTGTTGGCTGAAAATGAGTGGATTCAGTGAATCGTCGGTCATTTCTTTTTTGCTCCGATTTGGAACTCCGTTGTGTGCTCATTATTTTTGTTATAGTTTTCTCTTTCAAATGCTGTTCGGTTTATAAAGTTTCGATAATTTTTCGATTTTTGGCAGAATTTCAAAGAAGAAACATTTTTTCGGCAATTTTTCAAGTATACTTTCCAGAAAAACTAACCGAGATATCGACATGAATCTCTAAGTCTATCGAAATCCTTTTAAAAAACTCCCCAATAACTGACCGCCACTCAAATAAAATCGACGCTACGCCTGTTTGAAATTTCGCGATTTTGGCGGTTCCACAAAAGTGGCCAAAAGGGCAGAAAAAAAATGTCGACTTTTTCAAGAATTTATGCAATGGGATATTTTCCACCGTTTACGAATATCATCGAGTTTTTGTCGAAAGCTCAAAATTTAACCAACTAAGCGCGAAAAACGTGTTTTTCACACATTCTTGGCGATGTTTTCCAAAAACTGAAGGTTTTGGGGAAAATTGATGGTGAAGTAATATTCAGGGGATAAAAATACATGGACATGGACTAGAAAAAAAAAATAAAAACTCCAAAACATTTTCCCATTTCGACCAATAATAACTAAATTCACTGAATCGTCGGTCATTTATCTTTCGTTTGCATTTGGAACTCCTCTTTGTACACATTCTCTTCGTTATCGTTTTGTTTTTGAAATGACGTTTGATTCTCGAAGTTCCGACGATTTTTCTATTTTCGGCAGAATTTCAAAAACAGAGCGTCGATTTTCGCCAATTTTTTTCACCCCTTTGCCTCTTTTTTGGCCATTTTTCAAGTAGACTTTCCGAAATAAAAAAAACAATAAATAAAGATATCCGGAAAAATCTAGCGGCGTTCTCTGGGTCTATCAAAATCCCTTTTAAACGTCCCCTATTAATTTCAAATAACTCAAATAGAACCGACGTTACGGCTGGTTCGAATTTCGCCATTTCGGCGAATACGAAAAAGTGGCCGAAAGAGACGAAATTTTTTTTCCTTTTTTCAAACCAGTTCGAAGGTTTATCGAATGGTAAATTTTTCGCCGATTACGAATATCACCGAGTTTTTTTTGTTAAAAGCTCAAAATCACGCCGGCTAAACGCGAAAAACCTGTTTCCATACACACTCGACGATTTTTAATAGAAATTGAGGCAACTATTGTGCAAAATGTATGAAATATATTTCCATTATTGTTAGGCCATTATATTCCTCGACATATTTCCAATTTAAACATTATTATTATTATCTGAAGTCTGTCTATTTATTGTATTATTGAGAAAACATCAATTGCCTGAATTCTGTTAATTAAACCGTAATGTTATTAAAAATTAAACGTTTCTTTCAGCCTGGGAAATGTTTCCATGAAGATTTTTTCCGCGGGACATTTACAGGGAATTTATTGTGATAAATTATTGCGGAAAATTTTTAACGGGGAATGAATGGCCAGAAATCTCCTCTACTATCTTAACACTATAATCATTATCATTATTATGACAATTATTGCAATTATTATAATTAATTATTAAAATCATACTATCATTTGTAATATCTATTTATAATAATACTATTATTTATAATGATGATAATAGTATATAAAATGATCGTTTTAATAATTGCTATCATTATTGGTATTATTACAATCGTCATTATTACCACCAGTGCCATTGTCATTATCATTAACGCGACGTTGAATTAGATCAGAAGCAACGTTACGACAATGATGCTTTTTTCGAACCTCTTCGACAGCCGATTTTCTTTGCGATTAGTCGATCGTCCGTTATCTTCAGTCGGCTTTGCGGTCTCCACGCTCGATTCTTCGCGAATCTTTTCTCGCAGCTTGTACAACGGTGCATTCGATCCGGGATCGACAAGGGGCAGGCAATAAGAGGACCGATAAAAAGACGGCCGAATAAAAAAAAGGGTCGCCTTTTACCGCGATCGTACGCTTGTACGTTCTTTCTTGTCAATGCTGTGCGGCCGCGGAAACAGGTCCGGGGAAGTGGGCAAAGGGGGAGCGTGACAAGAGAGTTTGTATTTTTACAAACTCGATCATTTGACTCGGGATCGCATATTTTCTCGCAGTCGTCCCTTTTTTCGTCTACTCGATCAAGATTGACTCTTCGCTGATGAATTTTTCTTTTTCGATTTTTCTGTTTTTGCAATACCAACGCGGCATTGAGAATCTCCAAGCTTCGGATCTCTTCAGAAAACATCCCGACGAATAGTCTTCGACGGACAAGGCGAGGTTTAAATTTTACATTACATTTCTTTCACATAAAAATGTCATATTTGCGATAATCTTTATTTGAAGTGCATTTCCGGATCTGCATATGGGGACCATCGAATGGATTTGGGAAATTTTCGAAATCTGGTGATCTTTGCGTGCCACTGTGACGGGTTAAAAAATCAATTTTTTTTTTTTTCTTAAATTATGCATATTCAAAAATACGTGGAAAAATAAATTCAAGTTGAAATATTGAAAATTGACCAAGTTACAGACGATTTAGTGGGGCAGGTAGCCCAACGATTTACGTATACTAAAACTTTCGATCGCGTTTTTCTCGAAAGGACTTTTCTCGACCTGGCTGGAATTCTAGCTATAATCGTCCGATTTTCAATTTTCTAAAATCCAAAATTTCCGTAATTGCAGAAGCTATTGTGCGTAGGCGTTTTTTTTATTTATTATTTTCAAGCCCCTATATATAAGTAAAAATTTCGCCAAAATTCCACTTATTTTTGACACCATTTTCTGAAAATTGTTCCTGTCAAAAAACAGCTACTACAACGAGAAATACATTTATGTAGATTATAAAACTTTTTTATTTTCACTTTTCAAACCAACCATTATCAAGTTATCGACCCGGCCGTTGGACCACATTTTTTATACAGAGGCTTTATTATACCTCAATAACGTCGTCAATTGAAACATTTTTTTAATACAAAAATTACACGAAATAACTTCAATTTATGCTTAATGATATACTTTTTTTCCAAATCCTGAATAAATTATACAGTGGACTAAAAAAAAATCGAAAAAAAACCAACCTTTTTTGGTCCGTCACAGTGGTGACCTTCCTCAATTTCTTTACTCCTTTTAACCCTTAACAGTCATCGGGGGTTGAATCAACCCCAGCCGTTTTTTCGACCTGCGATACCTTCCAGAAATTTTTAGTTTTTCGAAATTTTTTTCTACATTAAAAATTACACGAGTTAAAATAATCGGCATCACACACAAGGGTTGAAAATGCATTGTAGTATTTTTTTTCTTTCAATTTTTCAATTATTTATCACTCTCGAAAACGAGTGGGGTTGATTACACCCCCAATGACTATTACGTCACAATATGAAGGTGTGACTGACAAGGGTTAATTGATTCATTGTCCAATTACTTTGCTGGAATGTCAGGGTTATTATGTATTAATTAATTATTAGTTACTCAATTTGGTCAATTATTCGTTAATTACTTGACTTTTAAAAGTTATTTTCAATTTCTTTACTTATGGTAATTAATTAATCGTCCAATTACTTCGCTGGAATGTCAGGGCTTCGTTTCACTCGGCTGGAGAATGGCTTGTTCTCTTGAAAAGTTCCACAATTGCAGCTAAAATTGCACCGCAAGAGCTCGTCCATTTGACCACTGTGATAATAAAGCTGACGAACTTGTTCAACCATGAACATTGGATACCTGTCGAGTCGTGTAAAGAGCGTAATGGACGATAGAGGAACAAAACAAATCGTTCAATTTCTTCCGGTCTGAACAAGCCATTGAACGCGAGAATGTCAAATAAACGACAAGAAAGTAACTCGAATAAATGATACGCTCGGCCATCAATGGGACTCGTGTGGTTAAGTATCGAACGACACAATGATCGTGATTACAGTCGAGTCGTCACGTTCTCGTGGACACAATGGAATGCCCGGTTCCCGATCATACAAACAATACGCGTGTACACACGCACTTTTATTTGTACAACTTCTAGGAAGCAGAAGGGCGTAGACACCGACAACTTGAGAAAAAAAAACTCGCTTTCAGGACTTCTCGTGCAATTTCGAGGTTTGGAAAAAAATATTTATGAAAGGACATTTGGAAAATGGATTACCGTGGATTTTTACTCTAGCCTTGGTTTACGATAATCCATTTTTAATTTCCCTTTTTTATTACTGAATCGGATATTTTTAATTTTATTGGTTGCTTGTACTCTGGCAAAAATAGTGAAATGTCAAGGTCGCATTTAGACCTTAAATTCTTAGATTTTGACTGAGGTTATGACGTTGAAGTTTGCATCGTTGGAATGCTACGATTTTTTTCTTCAATTTTTCATCTTTTTATGTTCATCATTGTAGAAAATCTTCTTTTTGCCAATTCGGGTCTTAAGGCATTAGACTACTCTAGAGGCCGAAAAAATAGGCTTTTTGGGGACTTTTTTTTCAGAAAAACTACAAAATAAATCGAGATTACAAAAAAGGGTGTTGGTCATACATATCAGTGACTATACGATAATTTTTTTGAAGCGATTAATTTCAAAATGGCGGCTGTGCAGTGTTTATCTCAAAACTGCATTTTTTTAAGTTGGCCGGAAATTTAACTCACACAATTTTCAACCGATTCACTTGAAATGTTGAATATATCTTGAAAAATACATTGTCTATGGAAGTACGTAGGATTTTTTTTTTATTGCATAGTTCATTTGCTATTAACAATTATCTGACGATTATCTGATAATTATCTGACGAGGCAAACTTTTGAAAAGTGAGAAATTTGCCTAAATAATCGTCAGATAATTGTTAATAACAAATGAACTGTGCAATATTTTAAAAAATCCTATGTACTTCCATAGACAATGTATTTTTTAATATATATTCAACATTTCAAGGGAATCGCTTGAAAATAGTCTGAGTTGAGTTTCCGGCCAACTTAAAAATGCAGTTTTGAGATAAACGCTGCACAGCCGCCATTTTGAAATTAATCGCTTCAAAAAAATTATTGTATTTAGTCACTGATATGTATGATAAACACCCTTTTTTGTAATCTCGATTTATTTCGTAGTTTTTCTGGAAAAAAAATCCTCAAGAAGCACTTTTTCCCTTAAATCCCTTTAGCCCTTAGCCCCTTAGGCCTTAGCAAAAAGCCTATTAGCCCTTAAATCTCTAATAAGAATATGTAAAAATGTTTTATTGATTTTCACAGTGCCAAGAAAAAAAACCAAACAAACTAGCTTTCAGGACTTTCAGTGCAATTTTTCGAGATTTGGAGAAAGGAGATTTATAAAAAGGATATTTGGGAAATGGATTACAGTGCTTTGTTACTGAAGGCTCTAGCTTCCATTTATGGTAATGAATTTCCTTTTTTTTTTAACAAATATTCTCGATTTTATTAGTTACTTGCACTCCGGCAAAACAACGATGTGTCGAAATTGCATTTAGACTTAAAATTATTATATTTAGACTAAAAATATGCCATTAAAGTTTGCATCGTTGGAATGCAACGATTTTTTTTCATAAATTTTTCTTCCCCTTTTTCATTACCGAAATTGTTCTTTTTGGAATTGAGATCTCAAATCTCTAATAAGAATTTGTAAAAACGTTTGATTGATTTTCACAGCCCAAATCTACCGAACAAATTTCGGCTTAATATTTTTTTTAAAGCCTGAGTTTTTTGCACATTCTGCCTCCCAAAATTCCACAAACGTGCTTTCAAGCTCTTCATTGGAGACCTACAACGTAGAGCTTCAGGAAAGATTTCACGAAGACGAAAATAAACAAATAAAAGCGATTTTGAAGAATTTTTATTCGGCAACTCCACGATAATAATTATCTCGCAAGCTCAGCCGATAGATTTGGTCTCATACTTCAACGTGGTTAAAAAATCATGATATCTGCGTATCGCCTTGTCAATAATGACAAACTAATTGAGGGTGAGGAGGGGGACAATATACAATATTTTTCGCTGCTGTTATTTGTCGTTGGCCGCTCATTCGTGTTCCTGAAACGCTATAGAGGTCGGGCGGTTCGTTTTCGCTCGCGTTGCAATCTCAGTTGCGCAATCATCCCAAGTCCCGGTTTTAATAACGCACACACACATACAGTTATATATGTGTACTCGTTGGTATCATGCGAACCTGACCTAGCGAACGGAGACCTAAGGATAATTAATCGTGACGGAGGCGACAAGCAAAATTCCGGAGCGCGATCGCAGCGCCATCGAGTGGTCAGGTACGAATCTCCGCGTTATTAGTAACACAACGAGCCCTACCGTAAGGGCGCAAGGGACGACGGAGTTAACGGGCATTTTCCAAAAATATTTGTATTTGCTAGTATCACCTTTTAGCGATATTCCCTGAAAATTTTATTAGCTGGGTTCAAACCGACCAAGCATGCCTCGCGAGGCAGCCGCGCGAGGCAGACGCGCGAGGCAGCCTCGCGAGGCAATGCCTCGGCCGATGTGGACGTGGCTCAGGTTGCCTCAGGCTGCCTCGGAGGACACGGCTCGCGAGCCGGAAGTCCGACGCTGCCTCGCGAGGCGTGCTCGTTCGATCTAGACCTGGCTATCAAAATATTCCTAAAATTGAATGAGCTACTAACAGTCGGCCGGGGCGGCGGTAGCAGCACCATACTTCAAACTTTGAACGCGTTTTTCTCGAAACACTGTTTTCAAAGTCGGTGGACGTGATATTTCGAGAACCACTCGATGGTTTGTTTTCAAATTTACAGGAGATACGACGAGAAACATTCAAAGGTCGTTGACGATCTCATTTTTGTCAAATCGGTCTTAATTTTTTAATAGTTACGTTAAAATGACGGGTTTTTTCTTAGATTTTGTATGCTCGAGTTTCCGTTCGTCGCCACGTTGTTTAAAAAAAAGATTTTTCAAATCGACGATCGTCAACGACTCTTATTTATTGTTAACTTGAATAATCCGTTTGGTTTTTAGATTTCGGATGGACCGTTCAAGCTGGAAAGTGTCCACCGCCAAACGTGGCGAAACAAACTTCATCATCTGCCGGCCTCCACTTTTTCAAAATGGTTTTTCTGTATTCTTTGGTTATTTTTTAAAGGCTCCAATTTATGGGTAAATTGGTGTTAAAAAAATGCGTTTTTTTTTATCAACAGTTTCCCAGAAAAAAAATCGGAATTTTGCCATTTTTTCGACCTCTAGGTAGATGTAGCCCTTTAATGAGCGTACACAAAACGAAATTACATCGAAATGACAAAAATGGACGAGAGAGAAAGAAATAGAGAGAGAGAGAGAGAGAGAGAGAGACCTCGAACAATGAGGTGGTCCCCGATGCACGAGTCTGTATGCGAACGCCTCGGGCAACAGCGAAAGGAGAAGGGGCATAGGATCCAAACGTCGTCGCAAGGTGAGAGAACGGTATACCCCAAGAGCGAGCCGTGAAGACGAGGAGAAAAAAGGAGCCGGCGCATTCAGCGAATGCTCAACCGACGTATATAATGACAGTAAAATTCATGCAGTGTTACGTATGTGGTATTCCGCATTGAATCGCACAACTATCACTCTCCGTTAATTAATCCTCGTTTTTTCTTTCCTTCTAGATTACATTGTTCTGGCAAGAACGGCGCAAGTGCGGTCGTACTTATGGATATATTTTAACGGTGTTTGGGGACTGCTTCAAAAATGTCTTTTCACGAGAAAAAAGAAAGTGACCGACAATATAGAGTTGTATTTTTTTATCTCGAGATTCTTTCAGGGGTAGCTTAAATTTTAAGCTTTGAAATTGGGCAATTATAATTTGAGAAATTATATAATCGTTTTATTTATTATATGATTGATATGCTTTGAGCAATTGTATAATAATTAAAAATTGTAAGCTCTACGTTGAAATTGGGTAATTATAATTTGAGAAATAATATAATAGGATGTTGACGTTGGCATCGTTGGAATGCAACGAAAATTCTTCTTTACCTCTTTATTTCCCCATTTTAGTTATCACTCAGAATCATTTCTTTCATATTTAGGCTGAAGATCTCCCATGAGGATCCTGAAAAACGTTTGAGAGATTTTGGAGGGCTGAACGTGCCAACAAAATTTCGCTACGAAACTTTCGTTGCATTTCAACGATGCAAACTTTAATATAATATAATAATTCGATTTAGGAAGCGGCAGATTAATAGTATCGAGTTTTATTTGCACAACTTTTTTGCAAAGCTTTTTACAAAACATTAATATTCCACATACATACTTTTTACTTATTATCCTACATTCCTACATTCCTACACTCCGCATTATTTTTACATTGTCCCTTTCTTCATTTATTCGTCCACTCCTTTTATCTCTCCTCCCCCATGCTCCTCACTCATCTTTACGCACACTTCCTCAATTTCCCTGAAGTACTGGCATATCCCTATTTGTATTTTCCCTCCCAGCATATTTATGATTTCCCCCTTTACTGCCAAATTATCCATTCCTTCCATCCACTCCTCTGCTTTCTTCGTTGCTTTCTCTGATACCAATTCCCTACCTCTTTACGTATCAATAGGTGCTCTAATGTCTCCTTAAAATTCTGTTTTTGAGTTTTCCAGTCCGAGAGCGGCTAATTATTCACTAGAGATAATGAAGATGCGGGAAGAAAGGTGGCCGAAGAAATGCCACAAAGAGGAGGCGAAAGGAGTACTAAATGGGGAACCAACAAAATGGGGAGTGGAAGTCAAAAGAGTGCAATGGGATAATAAGTATCCGTATACCCCCTAATACTATCTATTTCACTGGGGTAGATCGGCAAAGGCCTTTCCAGTACTTGACCGTTTCCTTGTTTAGTTCCTAATCAGTTCCCAATCAGTTGCCGGAAAAGGGAATCAGTATCAGTATACCACCTAATACTATCTATTTTACTCGGGTAGATCGCCAAAATTCTTTCCAGTGTAGAAATTTGAGTCGGGAAAAACTACTGCCCTTGATCTGCCTGCCCTAGATAATATCAGACTCTGGTCGGACCTTCCACCCTGGAATAGGTTCGCAATGTAACGAGTCTAAGGCCAAGTCCCGATTCGCCGTTCCCTTTCTGGAGAACTGATCAGGAACGGGCCGGAGAACAAGCGGTAAGTGACCAGGAAAGTTGTAGGGAATAGATCGCAAAATAACCAGGAACAAACGAGGAAATTAAAAATAACGCTCCAGCGTTTTTGGAATCCTTAAGGAGGTAAAATCGGGAGTGTATTCAATTTGGTATTTCGACAACATATTGTTTGTTGGTTATCTACTTGCTAAGGTAGTATATGGGTGTGTACATACGCTTGCTCGCATTTCCTAATAGACAAAGAGACAGAAAAACGTACACAGATCACCATCCGAGCGAAAAAGGCCTAGAGTGCAAAGGGTTATTTCACAAGTATCGCAACATCATAAGCGTAAGTGCACGCTGCAAGCATATCACTTCTGTACGTGGTACAACTCACAGGACGAACTTTTATCCTCGTACGATGGTACCATGCTTACGCGAAGCTCTTCGCTTGTAGCCACCTGGCGGATTGTTGGCGAAATACATTCAGGTGATGTCTTCCCGGCCAGAACATTGATATTTCCCAATATGCCGACAAGGCGTTCAAAAACCACGAATGACTTGCTTTACTTTTTTGCCTCAAAACAATTTAGCTATACTTTATGCTCAAATAATTAGTTATCGTAATCCCGGTATTTGTGATAAGCATTGTTATCCTCGCCGATTATCATTGATGAAATGAATATCTTTAATGATGAATAGAATTGAAACAAATGTATTAGGTTCATCCCAATCAATTATGAATATCTTTGATGAGGTGAAAAGCAAAGTAGCTTTTCTTTAGTTCTTAAAGACAGGCTCCACTTTTCAGAACATGTCAATGATCTGGCTGGGTGGACATTACGCGAAGATGTACTTGCTCGCAATGTATCCCGGCCAGAAGTTTCTAATTTCCAAGCATAGATGGTAAGCCGTAAAAATCCGATTTTGCGGTCTTCCCGGTTTGTTCCATGGGAGGGTCCGGTGAGGTAAATCAGACAAGGCAAGCCTGGTCAGGGCCGAGCACAAATTAGGCAATACCCGGTAACATTTCTGCACGGGACTTGATCGTCGTCTTGTCCAGTTCCTAATCAGTTGCCAATCGGCTCGCGAAAAAGGGAACGGCAGATCGGGGCCTGGCCTAAGACCCGTTACATGACGAACCTGATCCATGCTAGGCGGCCTGACCATGGCCTGATATTATTCAGGGAAGGCAGATCAGGGGCAAGACTTTTTCCCAACTCGAATTTCCACACGGGTGGGTGTCGATAAAATGAGGTGAAACTTACACTTGCCAGGTGTAGAAGTATGAAACCGTGATTTTTTGTAAAAATTACACGTCTGTTGGTTGAAAATGATAAAAAAGAACGGCGAACGGCTTTCTGCGTCACATTCAATTGATCCGCGAGTTCTTGTTGACTTTGAGTGTCATCTTCATCCAATAAGGCTTGCAATTCGTTGTCTGCGAACTTTTTCGGTGGTTTCCCACGCTCTTCGTTTCTCACGTCAAAATCACCACTGTATAATTTTTTGAACCACTCGAAACACTGTGTTTCATCAAGAGCATGTTCACCGTAAGCTTCGACAAGCATTCGATGCGATTCTGCAGCAGTTTTCTTCAAATGATGACAGAAAACCAATGCTGTCCGCAAATCGTAGTTCGTAGGCACAAAACTCGACATGTTTAAGGGTATAGAAAAACATACCGGTGTAGGGAATTTGGGTTGTTGTGTGTCGAAAATCTTCGTCAGCTGTTAGAGGGAGATGATGGCGCTGCAGAAGCGGTCTTACGATCCCTAAACTGATGGCTAGCACCATCTGTAGGGAAATTCCGGTTTCATACTTCTACACCTGGTACAAAGCGCATCGACATAGCACGACAAACACTCGCGCATACACACAAGTCAGCGAATAATTGTGGGTTAATAAGTGATTGCGCATTCGTAGCTAATATAAAGTAAACATCGTGGCTATTTCCAGCGCTGATATCGAGCTCCGTGAACAAAGCGTTGAAGAAATTTAAAAATAAAACCTGCAATTTCACAAGCACGCACGGTTGGATTTTCTCAAGGGGGGGTAGGGGTTTCAGCGTGAAAAAAAAACACTTTCTTGCGATTTTTTTTCATCTATATGGGAAGAGTAAATTTATTGAAACCTTTTGTACATTGTTAAGTGTCATTTCAAGAACATTCCGTGAAATTTGTACGCGAAAATATCCACAAACAAGCCGGTGCCGCGTTTTTCTCGAAACCACTTTTTCAAAGTCCGTGTTCACTGCCTTTTGAAAACTACATGACCGATTTATTTCAAACTTGGTACACACTTTCCACATATAAAATACCGCCCCGCAGCGGTTAGTTTGAGATTTTTTTTACATTGAGGGGGTTTTCCACCCCCAAAATGGCGGAATTTTTCGTGAAAAATAGCACTTTTCACTTTACATGACCACGAAAAATTTATAAATGAAAAGAAAAAAAATTATCAAAGACCGTTGGGGGGAGGATTTGATGATACTTTGACTAAATTTTAATGGTACTTGATTTCAGATCATTTCTAGCTGAGATACAGTGAACACCGCAAATCGGGTTTCTCCAAAGGCGTTCCTGGAAAAGCATTATCACCGGCTTGTTTGTGGATATTTTCGCGTGGATATAGATGAAAAAAAATCGCAAAAAAGTGTTTTTTTTTCACACCGAAACCTCTACCCTCCCGTTAATTATTCACAATCGTGGATTAATCGTGGAGAAACAGCTTTTCCAACAGCCTCTGTTACATCCTAGCGAATGTGCCTTCTCTCGGTTATTCCCAATATCCTCATTTGCCGTTATAAGCTTATTATTAAATGGATAAATCTAAGAATAAGACGAATAACCGCGTAAAAAGGAACGTGCGTACGTTTCACACGCACATTCAACCCACAGCGATATACGCATGATAGCAGCACCGTCAGCTATCGACTTTTCCTATACCATTGGCTGTCAACAAGAACAAGATCTCAGGCGAATATTCCAAGAAGAGCTGTCCAACGAAAACCAACCATCACCTCGATCAACAGACTCCAAAAATTCTACGCCGGCCCAACTGCATGAGAACCAAGAAAGCCTCGACCCTAGATTATTTAAACATAACATAAACTAGACGGCTCCGACGAGCTTATGACTCCGACTAACTAATAAGACATCCGGTCTCGCAGCGTAGTCCGATATACAAACCTCTCAATATGAGAAGTCACCATAGCCATAAATCGACATAACACAAACCATGCGAATGCTTAGGTCTCTGATATCGAACTCTATATCCCATGCGCTTTTTCTCCGAAACACGAGACAAAGGTCTCCTTCTCTTCATACGCATATTAGTCAGAACCGATGCCCTGAAATAAGGCCAGGCACGTGCCTAACGAATCTGTACGCTAATCAACCGATATCTTCACGACCAATGGTCCAATCCCTAAAGAACTAGATGACCAAGACCACACTCTCCCACCTTCCTTCTCCCACTACTGAACCTCTCCTAATTTTTATATCAAGAAAGACTTCCTTCCTGAAGTCAGTCTTCCAACAATTGCCATCGCGTTCAGATCAAGTCTTCCAACAACTACCATCGACTCAAGTTCTTCTATCAAGTCTAAATCTAAGTCTCCCGACAGTCGCCATCAAATACAGATCTCAGTCTCGCGAAATCTTCAATCAAAATTAACTTCACTTCTTAATCTTGTTCTGACAGAATTCGAAGTGTAGAACCGGTATCATAGAGTTTCGAATACTATACATCTTCGGGTTTTGACCGAAGCATCGTATAAAAGTTTAGTCGACTCTCGCGACCTCGAGTCCATAAAACAGTTCAAGTGCTATTTTTCTACGCGCATATACATAAGCACTCTCAGCGGCCCAAAAGTCTGGTGCTGGTGACCGCTTTCCGAACGCTAAGCGTGGCGTCCGTCAACGAAGCCCTTATCTGCGAGCGACAACCGATACTCTTGCGAGCGAGCGTACCTACACACCGATACACTCACAAACACAGCGACCAATGTAAGCAACAAATTTCATTTTATGTTAATCTGATTGTTCCCCCGGCTTCATAGTTATTTTCATTGTCATTTTTCTGTATAAGCAACTTTATTCATCCGATCACTTATTTGTAATAAACCTATAGTTAAGTTTGTACAAATTTGTCGGATTATTTCTCAATACCAAATCACTGCATGATTTCCTAATTTCAACTCATTCCAAGCACTACCCCTTTTTACCCTCATCCCGTGCTATTGCGCTTGTCGTAGGCAAAAAAGGAGGGAATCAAAAAATATATGCCCACGTCCCTTCCCGACGTGACACCTCATACCAGTAACCTCGTCTGTGTGCTTATTCGTTCACGCAAGCAAGCAGCAGCCTGTTTTTCCACAGGGAGATGAGCTCAGCACACGTGAAAGGTAGAGAGAAAGATAGAGATGCCCCGGAGGTGAGAAATGGGAGACGCACAACAGATACCCACACCGGGGTAATCAAGAAAGAGTTATATATATTTGCACGTGTGCATTTTGCCGCGGGAAATCGAGGAAAAGTGCCAAAGGCGATTCTGCCGTGGAATAAATCCTTGTCTCTCTCTCTCTCTTTTTTTTTCTTTTAATTTCTCCCTCCTCCTTGCTTGTGCCTTTTCCACCTGCGACGACGGCAGACAGCGGGGATTTCACGTCGAGTAAAATACAGGTCAAAAGAGAGGCTCGAGATCTCGGCGTATGACCGTGGTATTTCCTCCTGTCGGATGCACCTTTCTCTCACTGCGGATACACCCGTCGAGGTCGACGAGCCTCTTCTTCGCGCCTCATTCGCCATATAACAGTTACTCTTTGTTTTTTTTTTATCCTCTTTCCTTCTTTTTCTTCTTTTCTAGCCTCGACTCATCTATCGACTGCGTACTATTTCTTTGGATCTCTTTGGATCGCTCGATCATGCCATTCGACGGAGCAAAGATCGAGAGACGCCGCAACGTCTCCCCCCACAGGCGGGAAAGTAAAAAAGTCAACGGCTGGGCACGTTTGACGCGATCACGTAACGATATTACAATTGCACGTCTGAAGAATTACAATTGCAAGAAAAGATATGGTATTGAAGTTTCCATCGTTCGAATGCAAGGAAATCTTTATTTTCTCGTATTGGCCAATTTCTTTTGACACGTTTAGGTCACGAATATCACTGAAGTATTTTTGAAGATCCTCGTTGGGGTTCCGTAACTCAAAACTACGATAGAGTTTGGATAGTAATCGAATTAAAAAAATGGTAATTATGTAGTTTAGTGACTTTCCCTGAAAATTGCCTGCGATTGTTTTTTTTTTTTGCTATTTATTGCTTTTTTGTGGTGCGAATAATGATGTTATGTTGGGGGGAGACGGTTTTTTAGGTTCCAGATTTTTTTACGAAAAAAAAAAAAATACATTTGAAAAAATTGTAAAAATTTGCGAATTTCAGGGCAAACCACATGCGTATTTAAGGGAGACTTTGTCCTTGAAATCGGCGGGAGATGTTAGCGGCTCAACATGAGCAGCTAGAAGAAGAGGAGGGATGCCTCTATGGACCAGGCATTGCCGATTAGCGCTAATTATAAACTCATTCGTGTAAACACATTACACAACTTTAAACGCGTTTTTCTCGAAAACACGTTTTTTAAAATGGCTGACATTCTCCTGACCGCTGTAATTAACATATCGACCTGAAATTTGGAGAGCATACTCAGAAAATATATCTTCACGGAATGACGGATCGTTTTTTCGATAGATACACTTTTGCATTTATTATTTATCTTTTTATGCGAAAAAAAAACGCGAAAATTCGATTTTTTTTAAATTGCCGCCATTTTTCGAAATTTGTACTAAACGAAAAACCCATCCGTCATTCCATGACCAAAGGGTCACAGATTGATAATACGCTTTGGATTTGTGTTTCAGATCAACAAAGAGGGGGCAGTGATGTCAGCCGTTTACCTCCCGCGATTTGAGGACCTGTTTTCGCGGAGCTGCAACGGCCGCCATTTTGGTTTTTTTTTTCGAAATTTTTTTTGACGTTCTGTACATCATGAATAAAAGCGAGAAAAAAAACCGCACTCAAAAAGCTTTACTGGTTTCCTTTAAAAAAAATAAAATGTAAACACCTGAAATATGGCACTCCAAGGCAAAGTCTCCGTTAAATGTCATATGACAACGTTCGAATCAAGTTCCCTTTTCCAACGAGTGTCGAAATAAGAATTTTTTAGTTATAATTTTACGTCCTTCTTTTTGTTTCTTGTTTTCTTGAGATCGCCATATTAAGGGGCTATACCAGTGTGACATTTTTGAAAAATCGATTTTTTTGCGTTTTTCGACAGTTTATACTTTCAAGAATATGAGATGAGATTTTTATACTTTCAAGATTTATACTTTCAAGATTCATACTTTCAAGAATATGAAATGAGATTTTTCAGATTTGCTGACATTGTAACTCAAAGAGCATTGATTTGAAATTTGAACTGAGTACTCTTGAATATATTTACTCCACAATGACGTAGGATACTTTCGATTGGATGAAAATGGACGATTTGTCATTGAAAAAACGACCATTTTATAGGCAAGAAAACAGACTTTTTCAATATTTTTCGAAAATCCAACGTCATTGTACAGGAAATACCTTCCAGTTCAACGACATTTTTTCCTTTTTCGGTTTCAGCTACTCAATCGGCCGGAATCATGCCAGCAGAGGAAACTTTTTTTGGCGCCTCCGAAGGCAGCGCATACGTCGCTTGGATCTCAATATTTCTCTACGAAAAAATTATGTAATATAGGTCAAATATAGCCAAATATATTCTTAATTTTCCGAAACATTTAATTGAGTACTCTTCTTCCAAAAAATTCCCGAAAATCACCCAAATTTTCAGCGTTCACACTGGTAAAGCCCCTTAAAATGCACTCGGCACATACTGAATTTTCGTCGATACTCTCATTCGCATCCATATCTTCGAGTTGATAGAACTGTGCGAAATAAAAATGCACTGTGAACAAGATATTCGTTACATAAAATTGAAAAAAAAACCGAAGTACTCCAAAATTACCTAAGACGTTCCATTTGGAATCACAAATCGAAGCACGTTGCATAAAATTGAATATAAGAATAAGAAAATAAGAATATAAGACACGTAAGACTCTTTCGAATATTCGCACTATTGCCGTTCACGTTTTCGTCGTGGGAAAAAGACTGAGGACGTTACACATAACACACAATATATAACAGCGATGTAATAAAAACGTAGAAGTAACGGCTCGAACACTCATTAGGAATTTCACTTGAAATATCGTACGAAATTTGAAATTTTGAAAATTCATTTTTTACTTGAAAAACAATTTGTTGTTTTGAGGCAGTAGTCTGCTTTACAGGCTTCAAAAAATCGATTGGAAGAAGAGGAAGGATTATTGTATGGACCGGAGATAGCTGATTAACATCTAATTAGTGTAAGTATCCAAAAACTTATATTTTTTTGGACCGAAAACTTTAAAGCCCGTTTTCTCGAGTTTTCATTTTCACAAGTTTTAGAAAACGGTGCCGGCGATAGCAAAAACAATATATGTCCTATCGAAAAAAATCGAAGTGATCTAGCTTCATTATTAAATTATCTTCTATTTGAACTAAAAAAGTTGGACAAAAGTACTATTTAATTTACTTGTTTTGCAACTTAAAGTGAATTTTTTTTTTCAAAAAAGTGATTTTTTTTTCAAACTTCGAAAAAATTTGGAATTTCATCATTTCTTCTGTATTTTTTTAGTTCATATAAAAAAGGAACTTATAAAAACTAAAAAAAAATTTGGTTCGACTGTTTCAGATGCATCGCACGACCTCCATCACCGGCACCGATTTACAAGTGCAGACTCCAGGCGCCCCAGAAAAATCGTTACAACTTTGAAAAATTTCAATATTTTTTAATAATAAAAATTGTTTTTTAAAGCTTGAATATAATACACTATCGTCTCAAAATTTCGTTTACCGCAATCATTTTCTTCCCTTTCAAAAAAATTGCTGAAAAAACGCTTTTTTTCGGCTTCTAAAGCAGACTACTGCCTTAAAAGATAGGTTTCCCCCGACATAGCACCATTATTTATATTGTTTTATACTTAAAAGTTGCAAAAAATAAATTTTAGCGCCATATTTAGGAAAAGTCACTAAACTATATAATTACCAGAATGAATGGAAAGAATTTATTCGAACTTTGGAAAAGTTTTATACATATTTCCAAACAAATAAATTCATTTTTTCGAAGCATTTTCTCTGAAAATATGGACCATATAATCTGCCGTCCAACGAAGGTCGTCATCAGACTTTACTGTTTGTGTAAACTCCCGAGGCAACAGTTTTCATCGGAAATCGATATTGTTTGACGATTACGTTAAGAACATGTTTCCCTTCTATAAGAATCTGACTCTGACCGAAAATTGCCTTTTTTAGAGGTGTTCAAATAATGTTTAAACAATATTAGCCCAAAATTAGCTTCATATAGAACGT
>CAUJKO010000174.1:17500-52658 GCA_963210295.1 Ophion ellenae | reverse complement strand
TATTTTTTTCCTGTCTAAATGCATATCCCGCCTTAACTTAGGTAGAAGCAATTTAGAAATTCTCGGAAAACGTTTCATTTGACCCTGTGTCGGGGTCAATCGAAACAGTGCCTGGGGTCCCCCATGGAAATCTATATACGCAAAAATATACCGCAAATTTATTTTATTAATAATTGTAATATATGTGAAATGTATGCCATATATTGAAAATATATGTTGCATATATGTGCCAAATTTTAATTTTCGTCACGTTTTTATATATGAGATGTATATGCGTGGTATCACTGTATATCAATGTATCACATATCAATGATATATGTAGCATTTACCCTGCATATATACCACATATATTTAGCATATATGTTGCATACACACTGCGAACATACCACATATATACTGCATAAATGGTACATATATACCACATTTATAGTGTTTATATGTAATAGCGTACTTTAACTGTAAGTTAAGTTTTTTTAAGTTTAAGTTTTAAGTTTTATTAAGTTTAACTGTAATAGTGTTTATACGCAGCATATATTTTTTGTCAGGAATATGTATCAAAAATGTATGCGTCATATATGACGCATTCATTTTTTATATATTTTTCTGACAAAAAAATAGATTGAAAATATATCGAAAATATATGCGTCGTATATGCATCATATTATAGTGTTTATACGTAGCATATATGTTTTGGTCAGAAAAATATATCGAGAATATATGGGTCATATATGCGTCATATATTTGGTGCATATATACTGAATATATACGTATTATTCTATTTTTCGTCACTATATATGCGACCGATATATATATATATATATATATGTAGCCTATATTTTACATACATAAATTTCCATGGGGGGTTAGTTGACATAGGTGTTTTCAGCTGATTGAACTAATGTTTCTACTTAACCCAGGTACTGTTAACGATGTAAATGAAATGATAAAGTATGTTTGTTGCGAATAAAAAATACTTTTAATCAAAATAATCAGTTTTATTGCTTTTCATTCCATTTTTACTATCACTGTTGGTAAATTAAGGTTCTCTAATATTATTTTACTTTTCGGACGATTTCTTGACGTCTAAAAAATAAAACGAGATTTGGAAAACTTGCTTGCATATGAAATGTTAGTTCGGGGTCAATAGAAACACGTTTCAATTGATTCCGAACCGTTTGTTTCAACTGCCCCCACACCCTCGCTTCACATAATTCATCAAACAGCAAAAACCCTAAATGTTGCAGGTAGGTACTGACCACAATGAACTCAACTAGGATATGCTTAGTAATGATGATTGTAAACAACGCTGAAGAAGGAACAATAGTTTTGGAGCAATACGCAAGATACTAGTAGTCAAAAACTTACTTTTTATGTCGAAAAAGCGATGCTCCCACATAAAAATGTTCGACACGCTCGAGGGGTGACTAGCACTGGGCAACAGACTCCGATACGCAAAGCAGTCCCTTCCCCCCTCGGAGCCGCGCTGCTCTCACTAATCGTCTTCGAGTTATTCAACTTGTTTCATTTGACCCCTGTTTCTATCGACTCCAGCCTACCCCATCGTCGCAAACAGTGAGGATGTAGAAACGGACTGAGGGTATCATTGGTATATTGGCCATACGATGGAGGTCTGGGAGCGATTGCAGAAAACTCACTTCCCTGTGTTCACTATGAGAATTTTGTTTTCCTGCATGCGTTTGCGTGCCGTTGAAGGAGTTAGGCTACTGTGGAGACCCGAAACTCAGGGTTGTTTGAAAAAAATAGTTTTGGGTGAATAAGTAAAGGGTGTCTTAAAATTACCTAACATTTTAAATTGCGCGCTATTTTTTTTGTGGCGAACATAGAGTACTGTAAAACGGGGCTACTTTGAACAGGTTTGGGAGTTTTTTGTAGGTAACTTTTTTTTAACACCCTATATACCAACTTTTCTTGCTCCAAAAGAACAGTTTGTCCTTTGGCTATCAAATGTATAAGAAAGTCAAGCTCCACCACCCCCTCACAATTTGATATATACATTTTTTAAAGTGTCAAAGCAGCCCCGAGTGTGGGGCTTCTTTGACAGGGCATTGAAATGCAACTTATGTCAAACATCAAGGGTTACTTTGGAATTATTTTGATAAAAAATGTAATATCTTATGCATTGTACGTGGAATTAAATGAAAAACAACGATTTTTTTAACCCAAATTGTCATCGTTATTAAGGCAGCATAACTCGAACAATTTTCGTCCAATCGACTTTAAATTTTAACTGTAGCTTTTTAGATGGCTTTAATCGTCAAGTACGAGCGCTTATTTCGATGAAGCGAAAATTGTAAAAAATACATCACTTTTGAAATGAAAATTATGGTCGAAAAAACGAACTTTTTTTCAAACTCGTCTCTTTGTTTCTTTTAATTATTTTTATATTCCCTCCATACTTGACTGCTCAAAATAATGTAATTAACGAAAATATGTCACTCTTAGTTCCGGGACTAAATTTACGACAGTTCTACTGCGTGCCGCGGAGAAGGTTGGCTGAAAAACAGTAGTGCTATAGTGACTCGTGCGCCGCCATTTTTTATACTTTTGACAAATAATTATTTTTTTACATACTTCAATAAATATCTTATAAAACCTAAACGCTCCTTTGAGCATGTATTTTCATTTAAAGAAAACGGTCGAAAATGGGCAGTTACAGTGGTGCCCACCCTTAAGAAAACATTTTACATAAATGTATCAGGTACCTGGGGTGCTATTATAGGCAGTTAATGAGTCTTATTATTGTCATTGAGATCAACATCAACTTGAGCAACATTACAATCAACTTTAGCAACATTATAATAAACTTGAACAACAAATTGTTGTTCGAGTTTATTCCCCGCACCCGCCGCCCGCCATAGAAGGTCAAGCGGGCTCGCTGCGCACACATTTAAAACGTATTTTGGCGCTCTGTCAAAGTTGCCCCAAAAACTGTCAAAGTTACCCTGAATGTCAAAGTAGCCCCGTTTTACGGTACTAATGTTTGATGACTGGCATCAGAAAGTATTGAGGTTTAGTCATAGAGAATTACACGATCGAGAAACGCATAGAAATTGTTATTTGCTGTATTGTTACTGCATAGTTATTGCAGACGAAGTTTCATGGTCGTGTTATCTCGCGCCGCGGCGATGTGAAGTGGCCACCAAGATCGTGCGATTTCACGCCATTGGACTTCTTTCTTTGGGCTTTTCTGAAAGGAAAAGTGTACGCCAATGGTCCACAGACCATTCCAGATCTCAAGGAAGCAATTGGACGCACCATTAATAAAATTAGTCCGCAATTGTGCCAAAATGTTATTCAAAATTTCGTCAAAATAGTGAACGTTTGCAAACAGGGACGAGGCGGGCATTTATCGGATATTGTGCTCACATAACCCCTATGTGTGTACCTTTTATTGAAATAAAAATATTCGTACTTTTCAAATACAGTCGAACCTCGATATAACGAATCTCTAGGGAAGCTCGTTATATCGAGGTTTCGTTAAAGCGATGTGTTCTTTAAAAAAAATATATTACAGCACATTGCAGCAATTTTTACAAGCAATTAGCGATTAGAGCACAATGTATATGTTGTGGTGTCAAGGTTTCGAGGGTCTATCGAAAGGAATGGACAAATCTTCGTTATATCGAAGTTCGACTGTAAATAACACATTTTATTAATAAATAAAAATGTCAGGTCATTTTAAGACACCCTTTAGGATGATTGAAATATCGTTTGGACGTTTATTTCCATGTACATTGACAAAGTTGAGTACCAACTTTTATTTTCAAATATTAATTATTGAAGAAGGTATAAACTATCACGTGAAGGAACTTTGAACGTCACGGGCTCACCGGTGTACGTGATTTTGGCCACCCGGTTCATCTGGAACAAAAAAACGAGCTTTTTTAAAAAAATAGATCATATTGGCTAAGACTCGACGGAGATTTTCTTCGTTGCCGTGTTTCAATAATGAAACAAATGGTAATTACTTTGTTTTTTTCGAGGAAAAATGACAACATTATTGTTAATAAGTAGAGAAAAAAAATGAAGGAGAAAAAGGTCGGTCAAGACTAAACTAGTATTACACTGAATAAGTGCACCAAATTTTAAGTCGATCCGTACATTAGATGTCGAGAAATCGTGTACACCGTTTTGGAAAACATAATTTCGAGAAAAACGCATTTGAAGTTTTACTAGGAGTTTTATCGTTGAAATCATAAGATTACCTTCAAACTGAGATTTCTGCACTATATGTTGGACCGTCCTCTTTAACGGAGACTTTGTCCTTGGAGTGCCATATTTCAGGTGTTTACATTTTATTTTTTTTAAGGAAACGAGTAAAGCTTTTTAAGTGCGGTTTTTTTCTTGCTTTTATTCATGATATACAGAACGTTAAAATTTTTTATTTTTTTAAACCAAAAGGCGGCCGTTGCAGCTCCGCGAAAACAGGTCCTCAAATCGCGGGAGGTAAACGGCTGACATCACTGCCCCCTCTTTGTTGATCTGAAACACAAATTCAAAGCATATTATCAATCTGTGACCTTTTGGTCATGGAATGACGGATGGGTTTTTCGTTTAGTACAAATTTCGGAAAATGGCGGCACTTAAAAAAAAATCGAATTTTCGCGTTTTTTTTTTCGCATAAAAAGATAAATAATAAATGCAAAAATGTATCTATCGAAAAAACGATCCGTCATTCCGTGAAGACATATTTTCTGAGTATGCTCTCCAAATTTCAGGTCGATATGTTAATTACAGCGGTCAGGAGAATGTCAGCCATTTTAAAAAGCGTGTTTTCGAGAAAAACGCGTTTAAAGTTTTGTAATGTGTTTACACAAATGTGTTTATAATTACCGCTAATCGGCAATGCCTGGTCCATAGAGGCATCCCTCTTCTTCTAGCTGCTCATGTTGAGCCGCTAACATCTCCCGCCGATTTCAAGGACAAAGTCTCCCTTAATTTGAGTTGCCTCAAGCGACGAACGAGTGTTCGTCATTTTCACAGTAGCTTAACGAAGCCTTATTGCCCGTTGCGTTTCGATGTACAGCAGTGAATATACGATTCGGGGAAATACAATCACGCGACCATTGATGTTGATAGGGGTTTATTATTGAGAAGACGTGAGTAATTGACGAATGCAATGAATTTCGTGACTAATCAAGTGTAGATATTCTATCTATCTGCATTCTACAAATCTATCAGATGTATATTATATCTGTGATGTTTGCGATGCCAAAAAACAATTTGGTTACTGAATGATGCCCGGAGCAGCTCGCCAATTTTCAAGAGAGACAACGGGTGTGCACATGCTTGGCGCCCAAAAACAGATCGATCTTCATTATTATTTTCTGATGAGAGTATTTGGACGACGAGGTCGGGATTTTACACACAATTGATACATAGTCTTGCCGGGGTGGGAACCTTTTTTATTATTAAAAGATTTATGAACAATGAAGTTATTATTATTTAAACGAAGTACCGCCGTTGCTACATGGCCAATTGGTGAGGTGGTCCTGGCAACTAGGGTGATGTGAAATGAAGAATAAAAACTGTACTTTCAGTCTAATAATAAATCTTTCGTATGACTGGATAGTTTTTTGAAATTTTGACAAATAATGTTCGATTAAAAAAAAACAACTTCAATCATTTTTTCTCAACAAACGGATAAACATAAAAAAATCACCGAGTCATGCGATAGGAAATATTATAAACTATGCTCTACTCGAACTTAAAGCAAATCAGCCGAATAAATTTTCAGATACGGATTACATTGTTTCATAGAGCATAGTTTCGAGATAAATGCGAAAGAAAAAAGCGTAAATCGCAGCTACGAAATTTGCCGTAGCGCAGTGGGCGATCTGGTCCTACCGAAAAATCGTAATAACTCGGTCAGTTATTGGAATTTTTGCAAATTAAAGTTAAGACCCAAGGGTATAAAACAGGGCAATAAGAAAAATCTTCTTGAAAGACTGCTTGAAATTTCGAGCTTATGCAGTCCCCTTAATATTGAATCTACGTTTGAAGTAGTTTTGTTCAAATTCAATGTCGTCATATTAATATTACAATATATATTTATTTATATCTGCGATTCATATAACATACGTTATATTACGTATTTATAATTATAGAATATATATATATATATATATATATATATATATATATATATATATATATATATATATATATATATATATTAGAGTGGCACAAATGTGCTCTTTTTTCCCCTTTTCTCACCATGCAATTATTTTCTTTAAAGAATAAAAAATGTCAGGCACACTGCAAGCGGTGCAAAAAATATTTAGAGGTCGCTCAAGTCTCCAAAAAATTCCAGTTTTCATTTAAAAAATCGATGTTTTTTTTAAAACAGTTTAAAAAAAAGAGGACTATATGGTTTCAAAATTTGGAAATTTCGAAGCTCTTGAGCGACCAGCAATATTCATTGGCCGGCTAGAGCTTTTGCGAGGTTAATTTTTTAATTATAAAACGTAAAACGTAATTTTATGTATTTATAATTATAGAATATACTTATATATTAAGATGGCCCAAATGTGAGCTCTATTTTTTTCCCTTTTTTCACCATGCAATTATCTTCTTTAAAGAAAAAAAGGTCACGCAAGCTGCGAGCGGTCAAAAAATATTTAGAGGTCGCTCGAGTCTCCAAAAAATTCCAGTTTTCATTTTAAAAAATTGATGTTTTTTTTAAAACAGTTTTTAAAAAAAGAGGACTATGTGTTTTGAAAATTTGGAAATTTCGAAGCTCTTGAGCGACCAGTAATATTCATTGGCCGGCTAGAGCTTTTGCGAGGTTAATTTTTTAATCATAAAGCGTAAAACGTAATTCGATGTATTTATAATTATAGACTATACTTATATATCAGGATGGCCCAAATGTGAGCTCTATTTTTTTCCCTTTTCTCACCATGCAATTATCTTCTTTAAAGAAAAAAAAGGTCACGCAAACTGCGAGCGGTCAAAAAATATTTAGAGGTCGCTCGATTCTCCAAAAAAATCTAGTTTTCATTTAAAAAAATCGATGTTTTTTTTAAAACAGTTTAAAAAAAAAGAGGACTATATGTTTTGAAAATTTGGAAATTTCGAAGCTCTTGAGCGACCAGTAATATTCATTGGCCGGCTAGAGCTTTTGCGAGGTTAATTTTTTAATTATAAAACGTAAAACGTAATTTGATGTATTTATAATTATAGAATATACTTATATATTAGGATGGCCCAAATGTGAGCTCTATTTTTTTCCCTTTTCTCACCATGCAATTATCTTCTTTAAAGAAAAAAAGGTCACGCAAGCTGCGACCGGTCAAAAAATATTTAGAGGCCGCTCGAGTCTCCAAGAAATTCCAGTTTTCATTTTAAAAAATCGATGTTTTTTCGAAAACAGTTTTAAAAAAGAGGATTGAAAGTTTTGAAAATTTGAAGCTTTTGAGCGACCACAAATATTCATTGGCCGGCTAGAGCTTTTGCGAGGTTAATTTAAAAATTATAATGCATAAAATTCATGGGTGAGAAGTGGACGGAAAAAATCGATTTTGTAATGAAAATTAGAAATTTTGGGAGGCTTGAGCGACCTTCAAATATTTTTTGACCACTTGCAGCTTTCGCGACGATTTTTTTTTCTTCAAAGAAGATATTGCGATGGTGAGAAAAAGGAAAAAATAGAGCTGAAATTGGTGCCACCCTAATATATATGAATATATATAATTCTTATAAGAATTATCTTCAAAGAAGATAATCGGTAATAAAAATAAAAAAATATTTAGAGGTCGCTCAAGTCTCCAAAAATTTCCAGTTTTCATTTAAAAAAATCGATGTTTTTTTGAAAATGGTTGAAAAAAAGAGGATTAAAAGTTTTTTAAATTTGAAAAATTTGAAGCTTTTGAGCGACCACTAAATATTCATTTGCCGGCTAGAGCTTTTGCGGGGTTAACTTAAAAATTATAAAGCATAAAATTCATGGGTGAGAGGTGGACGACAAAAAAATCGATTTTGTAATGAAAATTAGAAATTTTGGGAGGCTTGAGCGACCTCTGAATATTTTTTGACTACTTGCAGCTTTCGCGACAATTTTTTTCTTCTTCAAAGAAGATAATCGGCAATAAAAATAAAAAAATATTCAGAGGTCGCTCAAGTCCCCAAAAAATTGCAGTCTTCATTTTAAAAAATCGATGTTTTTTTGAAAATAGTTGAAAAAAAGAGGATTAAAAGTTTTTTAAATTTGAAAAATTTGAAGCTTTTGAGCGACTACTAAATATTCATTTGCCGGCTAGAGCTTTTGCGAGGTTAATGTAAAAATTATAAAGCATAAAATTCATGGGTGAGAAGTGGACGGAAAAAAATCGATTTTGTAATGGAAATTAGAAATTTTGGGAGGCTTGAGCGACCTTTAAATATTTTTTGACCACTTGCAGCTTTGGCGACAATTTTATTTTTTCTTCAAAGAAGATAATCGGATGGTGAGAAGAAGGAAAAAAATAGAGCTCAAATTTGTGCCACCCTAATATATATGTATATATATAATTATAAATACTTTATTTTATGTTTGTACCAAATTACGTTAATACACAACTTATGTCCGCAACTTCAGTCGTAACGTCAAACGTAACAAAATGGCCGAGACTGCCGCCCTTTCCCCTACTGCATACGCCCACTCCGAAGCATTGTCCAACCCGTGTGTGTTTCCGATTGTTACCTTGGCAAGTACAAAATTAATAACAGTGACAATTGGATTCGAACAAACATTATCCTTGTAGGCCGTGAGGGATACAGTAATAGAATAGTCGTGGTATATTGTCTGCTGTGGCCTCACATTCCCACGTGCGAAAAGGTTATGTACGTATTCTGAATAGAAGCTAGCCTCATGCTGCAGGAAATCCCGATCCGTTTATCAGATATTTTTATGTCCCTCGTCGACGTCCGATGACTTGTCACGCCTGTTAATCCGTTGCCTCGTAGTCGAGATCGTTTCTCTCTATGACCTCCCTCGCATGGTCAATAACAAAATTCGTTTTTTCTCGGAAGAAATCATGCCTGGAATATGTAATACACGATATAACCGCGAAATTTATTCCCGTACGGAATCGAGTTCCGGGGATTTTCGACAACAGTGAATTACTAATTTAACGAATTCCGTTAAATAATGAATAGCCAGCCAGCAGGTTGATATATCCGCGGAGGCACATATCCAACTTAAAAAAAACGTTTTAAAATAATTTGATCAGCGTTGTCTGTGAATAAAGATGTCCCAAATGAAGCCAAAAGGACCGATCATCGGCATTCAAATTATCTAGTATCAATGATCATAGATCGTCGCACGTAAAACTACTCGTGTAACAAATTTTTGAATGGGAATAACCCACATTAAGTTCAAATGAAGCAACTGTTTCATTCAAGCCACTTGATGGTGCTGAAGTTTGCATTGTTGAAATGTATAGAAATCCCTCCTTTTTATCTTCATTTCTTTACTTTTATCACTATCCAAACGCTTATTTGCAGTTTTAGTTTGTGGATCCTTAAGGGCAGGTGCAAGGTCAACAAAACCTCACAAATTTCCCAACCCAGTTTTCTTATGGATGGCGATGCTTTTTAGGAAAAACAAAAGCATTAGGCTCTGGAGAATTTCCTGACGCAGACCTTGACGATTTTCTTTTGCCCTAAATATTAGTCATCTCTGAAAAATCTCTGTTCGAAGATTTCAGCTGTCTCCCGCACTCTTATATCACGTGGTACATCTTCAACTTCGCCTTTAAGGATCTTCACGAACATTCCAGTTATATTTACAGTCTAAAGGTGTCAAAAAAATCGGCAATACGAAGAAAAAAATAATTTCGTTGCATTCCAACGAGCCAAACTTTAATACCATGCCGGTCGATGGTGCTGAAGTTTGCACCGTTGGAATGTTACGAAAATCCTTCTTGATGTTTTCCATTCCTTTACTTTTGTTACTATCTAAATAAACTAAATAAACTAAATAAACTAAAACTCTTTTTTCGCAGTTTTAATTTATAGATCCCTAATAAGGATCTCCAAGACCATTTCAGTGATACATGTAGCCTAAATGTGTAAAAGGAATAGGGCAATACGAAAAAAAGCCTTCGTTGCATTCCAACGAAGCAAACTTCAATACCGTGCCAGTTGATACCGCAGATTCATTGGCGCCCGTTTGTGCCTCAGGCTAGTAGATACATTGCATTATTTATTGCTATTGTTGAACCACCTAAGATGATACGTTATCAGCTTCATTTTATTCCAATGTGTTTTATCGACCAAGATTTTTTCCTCCATACCTCCTCTCTATCCCTATCATCAGTTAGCGCTGAACAATGGCATCCCTTCAAATTAGACCTGTCAACGTCAGAAGCACGTGTGCGTGCACCTCCATACCGCGTCAAGTTTATCACACCTGGACGTCCGTTTTTCCAGGACGGAAACTCCTAGCGACTTGCGAGGGTGTGTATGAAAGGGAGAAGAATGCAGAGAGAGAGAGAGAGAGAGAGAGGAGAGAGAGAGAGAGCAACAAGAGGAAAAAATGAAAAAGACAAAGCCCGTGTGTACCTCTCGTAGGGTGCATGGGAATGCGTATGGCCGCGTGGTCCTACGACCTGACGTTGCGTTTTCTCACGACCTGCGCATTTTATGGGTAAACACACACACCATCACCTCCTTTGATCCTCCACCTTTTCAACGTTGTCCCCTTTTGCGCTCGTCACATGCGTACGTCATTACAGTCTTTCCACCGCACCCACAACGATGGAATATCCTTGGGCTACTCGCCTGCACCGCAATCATCTTATTTTAATTAGACGATTCGCCGTCACAACACGATGACAGAGACCTTCAACTTCGTCGTTCAACAGCTATCATTCGAGGCGACTTTTTTGTACTCTTCGTAAACACTCTGTACATCCAAGTGAATATACGACGCGCACATAGGTAACAATTAATCTTCTACACCGATGACGGATCATTCCTCACTTCTGTCCTATTTCCAGCCTCGATCGAACGCAAATCACATGTCATTCGATATTTTTGCACGATGAGGTTTTTCTCGGTAAAATAATACGCATGAGAGGCGTCACGATAGCTGGGTAGGTGTCTCGAGGAGTTTGCAGAAAGAATCAATATTTATAGCATCGACGTATGATGCACCATGGAAATTGTTCGTTCAAACCTCTATTTATATACATATCCATTTAAGAGTGAATACAACTTTATTGCTTGCACGACGTTGACAATTTTCCCAGTCGCGTATTCGGCATACACATCCACGAGAGTTCGTCTCGTATTGCCAAGAAAATACGCGAACATTCCCGTTTGCATATATCATCGTGCCTGTGCGATTTCGAATTTGCGTTGATCCATGCTAGGCTCTGATACGAATTGATGGGCAAATATTGGGTGTCTCAATGTGACCTGACATTTTAATTTATTAATAAAATGTATTGTTTATTTGGAAAGTACGAATGTTTTCATTTTGATATAAGGTACAAGCATGGAGGTTACGTGTGGAACACAATAGCCGATAAATGGCTGCCTCGTCCTTGTTTGCAAACGTGCACTCTTTTGACGAAATTTACAAAAACATTTTGGCATAATTGCGGACTATTTTTATTAATGGTGCGTTCAATTGATTCCTTGAGCTCCGGAATCGTCTGTGGATCATTGGCATACACTTTTCCTTTCAGAAAAGCCCAAAGGAAGAAGTCCAATGGCGTCAAATCGCACGATCTTGGTGGCTACTTCACATAGCCGCGGCGCGAGATAACACGACCATGAAACTTCGCCTGCAATAATTATGCAGTAACAATGCAGCAAATAACAATTTCTATGCGTTTCTCGATCGTGTAATTCTCTATGACTAAACCTCGATACTTTCTGATGCCGGTCATCAAACTTTAGTACCGTAAAACGGGGCTACTTTGACATTCAGGGTAACTTTGACAGTTTTTGGGGCTACTTTGACAGAGCGCCAAAATACGTTTTAAATGTGTGCGCAGCGAGCACGCTTGACCTTCTATGGCGGGCGGCGGGTGCGGGGAATAAACTCGAACAACAATTTGTTGTTCAAGTTTATTATAATGTTGCTAAAGTTGATTGTAATGTTGGCCAAGTTGATTTTGATCTCAATGACAATAATAAGACTCATCAACTGCCTATAATAGCACCCCAGATACTTGATATTTTTATGGAAAATGTTTTCTTAAGAGAGGACACCACTGTAACTGCCTATTTTCGACCGTTTTCTTCTTCGATAAAAATACATGGTCAAAGGAGCTTTTAGACTAAAATATCTGGTCAAACACAAAACATCATTGGCATACACATTTCCTTTCAGAAAACCCCAAAAAAACAAGTCGCACGATCTTGGTGACCAATTCACATCGCGGGGATAGTACGATATCTTGGGTGCCAAGTTTCGACAATTGATTATTGATATTTGAACCAAAATAATAAGAATTTGAAGAATAAAAAATGTGCCGTTTCGGCTTCCTTACGGAATTATGAGCGTTTTTAGCGGTAATTGGAAATACGCCAAAATTCAACGATTGTTGTTGGCTCATGGGTACAATATCTTTATTTTATCGCACTAAACGTAGTATTTATATGATTTTCAACATAAATTCCGAGGTTATAATGGTTTATTTATTCATATTCTCTGTTTATTTATAACAATAAGAATTGTTCCATATAATTACTACACCAAATTACTAAACGATATATTTTGCATAATCTTAGAGCCTTACAAGTCCGAAGAGGGATGAACCGTATACTTTTAATCCCTCTTCGGAATCCTAGCGATTAAAAGTACTACTTTACTAATGATGTTTAAAATACATTTTTGGCTTCTGAGACACTATACATTTCTAAGTTACCTTGCCTGACGTTGCTTGAAATTTTTAAATTCACAAAAATCGTCATTTTCGATAACCATCGAAGACTTCTAATTTGAACGCAAAATAAGCGAAATATCAACTTTCACCACTCTTTATATTTTGTTTATTTGGATTTATAACCCTAAATAAATTTTGTTTATTTGGATTTATAACTCTAAATAAATTTTGTTTATTTGGATTTATAACTCTAAATAAATTTTGTTTATTTGGATTTATAACTCTAAATTCACCACAAATCTTGGCGCCCCCGATAACACGAGCATGAAACTTCGTCTGCAATAACTATGCAGTAACATGCAGCAAATAACAATTTCTATGCGTTGCTCGATCGTATAATTGTCCATGACTAAACCTCAATACCTTCTGACGCCAGTTGTCAAGGTACTCTATGTTCGTGATGATAAAAATTACGTGCAATTTAAAATGTCAGGTCATTTTGAGACACCCTTTATAAATATTTCATATTTTCTCTCCCTTCTCGCGTAATTGTGTCTTTGCACGGAGTAAATGAACATTACTATAATTGTTATGCATGCAAACGCACACAAATATATACATACACACACACACACACACACACACACACACACACACACACACACACACACACACACACACACACACACACACACACACACACACACACACACACACACACACACACACATATATATATATATATATATATATATATATATATATATATATACGATACGCATGCGTGTCGCAGTGCATATTTCAAGCGAAGCGAGAGGCGGATACGAGAGAAAGATCGATGGGAGTGGATGACTCGAAGCGAGAAAACGAGGTGTCAGCGGTGTCAGCTTTATTAATCGCATTGATTCTCCGTATTGCCGCTAATCGCTCTTTGACGCTCTCCCATGTATTTGGCATATGATCATTTTGTTTACCAAGCGTCTCCGAGGCCTGTATGAATATGCATTCTGCAAATGTGCAACACATCGATCTCTGTTACGACTTTGATTCGCGGCGACAATCCAACGGTATGATTATTTCCACAGTCCTTTGAAGACAAAAATGCATCTACTATTTATAGATCGAGTGATCGTAATTGGCGCAACATTTTCACCGCGTAGTATACAGTAGTCTAAATATATATAGGTTCTGCCTTGATGGCACCCGAGGCGTATATATATTTTTTATTATTATTTCGATTGTACCCTCGTATAATCCTGTCAGGCAGTTTTGCAGATGTTGCTTTAATACCCGAAGTTTCCTCGCGCGTTGCCACGAATTTCTTACCTGGGGCCATTAATTATTCGAACGAGGTATGAAAAAGGCCCCGGACGGGTCATCTACGGGGATTATCCCGGCCAAGATTCAGAAGAGGTGTGACGTGTTCCGCGCCGTAAGTACCAATAACATTTTATTGGAAAATGGTATATTCCGTCCGCAATATCGTGTTTACCTTTTGTACCTAGCGTAAAAGAGGCGCCGACGCTTACCAGTGATACCTGCGCCTCTATACCTGCACGCATATATATATATATATATATATATATATATATATATATATATATATATATATATATATATAACGCATATTCTCCGAACTTATTTAATCCTGATGGCCTCTATTGACCAGAGCAGCGAAGAGCCAAAAGCAGAAGATGGGAAACACGGGTTATAAAAGCCATATCTCAGCGGGATTTCTCCGCGTGTTCCCAGGGGGGTAAGCTTCTTACACTTTATCCCCGATGGCGATCGACGATCGTCGGACCGGACAAAGACCGAAATGCGAAGAGGCGGCGTGATACACATAGTCCAGTAGAAGAGAAGAAAACCCAGCACTGTTTAGCGTAGAATATAATTTTTTGACTAAAGGTAGATGGCTGCATATTGAAAATAACCCCAATAAAATGTTGCCCCTCAACTCGCCCCAGCCCCAAGAAGTAGGAGTTGAAAACTAAAAAACCGCCGTATCTCGATAATGAATAGCCCGATCAAAAAAGGTTTCAAGTAAAAGTTGTTTGGAATAGTAAAATTCGTATAAAGTTATTGGACGTCCAACCCCGTATCTTTAAAAATAGCGGCACAAAAACGATTCGAAAATGCGGGGTTGATGCGTGTGCGAGCGGAGTAGGGTCAGAGTGGGATCAGTGGCTCATTTTTTTTCAGAGGTCTATAGGTGCTTAACCGTTCACACAAACCCAATGAAACCTTGACTAAACGTGAAATGTGTTCAATGGCTTCATTTTGTTAAGAGACACCGAACGGCCTAACCCAATAGATATTGAGATAATAGGCATTTAAAAAAAATGGGATTTGGATCCCCGTGTACTTGGGGGTGTACACAGGGAAACGTGCCTAATTTCACAGTCAAACAATATTTCAATATCAAACAAAATTTGAAGAAAATTATCCTGATCCACTGTACACTTGAAGGTACTAGAGTGCTTTTCTCTATACAATAGGGACAGTAAACAGGTGTACAGTAAACTATTGAAAAATTTATTTAAAAAAACAGCCTATTATGAGATCAATCACAATCATTTATTGAATATTAATCAACAATGAGTACCTACCTTACGAGGTAGTACCTATCTAAATCACAACGCGAAAATATTCATATTATGACTTACCTCTATGTACCTCGAAAAATTGAGCCACTGCACTGCATAAACTAGGCGTGTTTGTGACGTGTGCTCAAAGTATGTGGAAGTAACGCACCATAAAGGCTAGACACGCGTTGCGATGTTGATTCTACACACTTATGCATTTGGTAACACGTAATGCGTTACAATTACACACGTAATGCGTTAAAATTACACACGTGAGTGTGCAATTTTTACGCATTCAATTATTACACACCTTCGTAGCTGCCCCCATCAATAACACGCTTATTCGAACACATATAAAGCGTTCGAATCAACACACAAGACGCACATTTACACACATTGGACTAAATAACACACGTTGATAGCAACACAGGAGCAAAAATAACACGGGAAAAAGCAACACAGCGTGAGTGTGTTAATGGCGAGTTATTGATCATAGGTTTCAAAAATCACCTTGGTTACGGCATCACGTGAAACTCATTAGTTGATTTGACATTGATCGATTGACCGGTTAATTGAAGACCACATTTGGCCGTAACTTTTTGTTAGCTCGAAAACCTCGATAGCTGCATTGAATCCTTAGCGACGTGTTTTTGTTTCGAAGCCACCACCGACAAGCAAAAAGCGGCCGTCATCGTGAAGCTGTATGAGAACCTAGCCTATGCGAAGACAAGAAAAACAGTGACACCTCTCATAAATACTACAGAGTAATATATTAGTACTGTTGAGTTCAGTTCAATAAATGCGTATATTTTGACGATAAAAAAATTCTGTTTTTCAATTTATTGTTTCGACGCATCCCGAGTATATACAGTACTGCAAAAATAAGTGTGTTCTTTTCACACACTTTGAGTGTGTAAATCGCTGTGGACACTTTTTACACGTATTAAAGCGTGTAAGGAAATAACACACGTAAGCGTGTTGTTTGAACGCATCTATCCGTGTTATTTTTACAGCGTTATTTTTCACACACGTTAAAACGTGTAAAAAGTCTCTACAGCTATTGACACACCTAAAGTGTGTAAGAGCAACACATTTGTTTTTGCAGTGTGTGTACCGATCCTCTCTTTTTTTTCTAAAGCGGGCACTGACAAGTTTCTATTTTTGTTAGGTTAACGAACACAATGCTCAAATACCGGAATATAGCTGTATATTGCGGGAGAATAATGACTTCGAACATAACTGCGATAGGCAAAGAGGCAAAAAACATACAAACTCAGCTGGTTTTCAACTTTCGACATAAAAAATAATATAAAACCACCTCTCACAACCGAATTGCGCGGAGCGACTCACAGACAGGTTTAAGCCTATTGGCACTCGAGGGCGGTTCTAATGTGAAAAAGACGCACATATATACATGTTCACTGCTGAGAAACAGAAAAGGTTCAGTGTACCCACTGTTGCCACTGTTCCCACTTTGACCCTAGACATATCGCTGCGTCTTTTTCTGGGTCAGTGGTGCTCTCGTGTTTTTGCGCCGCCATTTTCAAAGATAGAGGATTGGATGTCAAATAACTTTATGCGTATTTTATTATTGCAAACAACTTTTGTTTGAAACATTTTTTGATCGGGCTATTAATTATCGAGATACGGCGATTTGAAGTTTTTAACCCCTATTTCTCAGGGTTGGGGCGAGTTGAGGATCCTCATAACTGCATTGGTAATTATGCAGTTATGAGGACTTTTCCGAAAAACGACGGGAAATTTTTTTTTCGCCATGTTGTTTATTCCATTATAGATGGTGATATTCCGTCGGGGGAGGCTGACATTTCCCATTAATTCCATACGTTATGGGGTTTTGAAGTTTCCAGAAACATGTAATATTCCGACGCCTCGCTAAACAGCTACGTGTTTTTTTTTATAGATAGTGTATTATGAAGGTAACAATGTATATGTTTTGATTTCGTGACCACAGATGTCCTGTTTCCGAAACCAGGTAATATTTCGACGCCTCTTGTTTTTTGTCGCTAAACAGCTACGTGTTTCCTAAGGGCCAACCCAAACAAACAAACCCAAACAAACTCCCCAATATAGGCGTCGAAATATTTAAAAGTTCCCTACTTTATCACGTTTCCGCGAAATTCAAAACCCCATAACTTATGGCATTAATGGAAAATGTCAGCCTCCCCCGACGAAATATCACTCAATATAATGGAATAAACAAGTTGACGGTGAAAAAAAATGTCTTGTCGTTTTTTCGGAAAAGTCCTCATTCTGCATAAATAGCTCAACATTTTAGTGGAGCTACTTTCAGTATGCAACCATCTACCTTCAGTCAAAAATTCATATTCTACGCTAAAAATGGTGGGTTTTCGTCTTTTTTACTGGACTAACACGGGGGCTATGAGCCTTAAAGGGGGATATTACGGTATCTGTGGCCCCTAATTCTGACCACGCAGCCATCATATGTGACCCAAAATAAGACTTTTCTGTAGAGTGGTAAAAATCGAAATTCGATCCTTAAGGGGTTGATACAGGGGTTTTAACGTTTGTATGGGACATCATATTTTTTTTGACAGATTTGCTTGAAACTTGGTGTAAATACTCTACAATACAAATAATTGAACACGTATTTCAGCATTTCCTAAAAGTGGACCCTTAAGAGAGTTAAACGGGAGGGTAAAAGTTTGTATGAGACAACATATTTTTTTGTCAGATTTACTTGAAACTTGGCATAAATACACTAAAATACAAATAATTAAACACGTATTTCAACAATTTATGAAGTTTAACCTTTAAGGGAGTTAAACGGGAGTGTTAACGTTGACAAGAGAAAACATATTTTTTTACCAGATTTACTTGAAACTTACTAAATTGATTTGATATAGAACACTAGATGTTTTCCTCTGTGTTTGGTGCGTGTAGACAGTCAAGTAGTACTTTTTTAGCCCCTTAACTGTGTTTGTTTCAGTTGGCATAAATATACCAAACAAATACATGTGTAATTATTTGTATTGGAGTGTATTTATACCGAGTTTCGAGCAAATCTGACCAAAAAATATGTTGTCTCATATAAACTTTGAAACCTCCGTTTCACCCCCTTAAGGGTCGAATTTCGATTTTTAGCACTCTTGAAAAGTCTTATTTTGGGTCAAATATGAAGACTGCGTGGTCAGAATTAGGGGCCACAGATATCGTAATACTGCCCCTTAAAGAATACAAAGAGAAAAGCAGGTATAACCCACACCAGAATGCGAACTTTGATCGAGACACTTTTTCTTCATTTTTTACATCGATAAGCGCTATCGAAGAAAGGACTCATCTCCCAATGAGAGTCCGATATCTCGTTGTCGCTGAGGTAACTCTAAACAGAAAACGTGAACGAGATTTTCTTTGCAACGATAAAGTCCATTTGTATACGTGCGCGTTACACGTATAGGTTGCACTTACGTATCGAAATCGTGCCTACATATATTCATCGTACGTGGGAAGTGGCGAAACAATCCGTGATCATTGCGAGGGGGCGGTCACGCTAGACACCATTTCTCGCGAGACGCTGTAACAGCACATGTGCCACCTAAGTGCGCCTGTGTTTATCTCTTTCAAACACAACGGTGGTTTATTGCATAAGTTACTTTTTAACTGACGATAAGAAAGCTCACGCGCACGACAATTTCTGCAATGGCCCTAAGCGTGTACGTATGTGCATGGGTACAGGCTGGCCCGAAATGTGACGTCCGAAAGGAACATCTCGATGCCTCGCAATATAAAATCCCAATCGCCCCAATGAATGTTCTACGACCTTTTTTAGTTTTCGGGAAACAGGCATTTTTGTTTTGCGTTTTCCTGTCGTTAAGGGTTTTAATTTTTTTCTCGCTTTTGGCTATGTTCTTTCCGTGTGAAAGTTTTTACAAGCAGTTCGGAGTCATGCAGGGGGGTATGAGTATTCTTTTTTACCATCTGAACTTTATTGATCTCAGTTGGTAGTTTATTGCCGTAAAATACGGGCACTTTGAACAGGTTTTGGAATTTTTTTGTAGGTAACTTTTTTTTAACATCCTAAATTCCAACTTTTTTTTTGCTCCAATAGAACAATGTGTCCTTTGGCTATCAAATGTATAAGAAAGCAAAGCTCCACCAAACGCGACAATTTTTTTATTTTCGAAGTGTCAAATAACCTCGAGTGTGGGGTTTCTTTGACAAGGCATTGAAATGCAACTTATGTCAATAATTAAGGGTTACATTCACATAATTTCGATTTTAAAAAATTGATATTTTATGCATTATACATGGAATTAAATGGAAAACAACGATTTATCACAATCAAATTGTCATCTTTATTGAGGAAACATTTTACATAAAAATATCAAGCACCTAGGGCACTATTATAGACACTTAATCGGTCTTACAATTATCGTCGACATCAAAAGCAAGTTTAGCAACATTATAATAATCTTGAACAACAAATTTAAGCACATTTAAATGCGCACGCATTTAAACCGTATTTCAGCGCTCGGTTCAAGTAGCCCCAACTGTCAAAGTTACCCTCAATGTCAATTTATCCCCGTTTTACGGCAATTACTCAACAGTACACTTCCTAGGGATAACGCAAGAAAAAAAAATCGCTAGAGAAGTACATACGCAAAGTAGAAAAAGTTTAAAAGTTATCACTCGAAGGCAAAAAAATATCGTAGAATATACACGGCGATTTTTCGGATAGGTACGAGATATCAAGATTTCCTTTTTGGACGTCACTTTTCGGCCCAACCTGTATTCAGGGTGGACCATTTAACGTGACCACTCAGAATATCTCCGTTGCCTTTAGAGTGACGAAAAAAATGTCAGAAGGTAATTTGATCGATTTCGAAGGGCTGACACAGTGGTGAAAAATTTATTTTTGTCAAGGTCATAGTTTTTGTGTTCTCAAGGTCATCGATGGTTTTTCAAATGGGAACATGTTTTTTTTTTTATTAAGACGTTGTAGCTGATATTCAGACGAATCCAACGACCTATGATATCATGACCTTGAAATGATTTGTCAACAAAATATTTTGAGATTGTTTGGGTTTGTTTTCGTCACTCCAAAGGCAAGGGAGATATTTGGGGTGATCACGTTAAATGGTCCACCCTGTATATATATATATATATATATATATATATATATATATATATATATAATGGGTGCAACGTGTGCTCTGACATTATTATATAAAATAGAGACATAAATAGAAATAGAAAGAAAAATATCAGTTTTAATCGCCGCCCTACCCACGCGAGCCCAAAGAGATCCGGAATCCGATGAACACGCTGCGTGAGACTCGTTCCAACAACCCACGTGCGTTCCGTTATTTATTCTCGATCTTTTTGTTGCACGCATTTCCGGAGGATAATAAAGCATTCGTGTATAGAAAGTAAAGTACGTGGGGTTGCGGTTCAGCTTACCTAGCGGGACCTAAGCGGCAAATTAGAGCACGTATTGCACATTTTGTTATACTACTTGCGAATATAAAGCTGAATATAACAATGGTAGGGAATGACTAATGTACCGGGCCCTTCTTCACGTACGCGAACGTTCATACGTCCGTAAAACGGAAGGATCGTTACGCAATAGAAAATACGATAAATTGTTAGCAACAATTTTGGCAATTACTGGACTGATGATGTCTTTTTTTAATATTTCAAAAGTTATCGGTACAAGATTAAGATGTCCTGACGAGATTCAAATTTGTCTGACAATTTGTCGAGACGCTGTCAAAAAAAAAATGGGATATTCACGAATGGCTCGTCAAATGTGGACAAAAAGAATACAGGATGTGGAATTTACCCGGACGCGGACGAAGGAAATCTTCACACGGAACAAACAGGATGCCGTCACACGTACAAACGGATCGAGGACTGTGGTCACTCTCTCAGCGACAGTTTTTTTTTCTTTTTCTTTTTGGAACCAGGTATTCGAGTAACGGGGATTGTATTAAGAGTCGCCAAGCCTTACAAAGCGAAAACAAAAATGTTTCGAGTGGGTTGGCGGCATGTCTTTCTCCGAGTCGGCCTTCGTGCAAGAGACACGGAGAGCCGTAGGTATATCGCACGTCGTAAGTAAAAGGCGTCTGGCCGGCCGTCTGATCTTGCTCGGCAAAGGTATATACAAGGCGTTCTCTCACGACTCACGATCACGGTCGTAATACGTCCGCGTGGAAGAAACACACGCGGTGTCCCTTTTTAGGCAGGCAAAGACAGGGGGGGGGGGGAAGAAAAGGGACTGAGAACGAACATGAACGATAAGAGGACGGAAGACTAAATCTAATCGCCCTCACCAATAATTCAACGGCCACGGTAATACGTTACTTTTCTTATCTTCATCTCGTTTCCTGATGCTGTAAATCAAATATAATAGGGACGAGAGCAACCGTATATTTTAATAGCATATGACGTACCGGTTGCTCCGATCTGCCGCGTTTTTAGTATCCTCGTGATGGATTTCTGCCTTTATCGAATTATATTGTATGTGAACACTGATAGGGCTGAATGGCTGATGACTTTCATTGACTTTTGATGTCATGGTACGGGTTTTTGGAACCGGTCCTTTTTTTAGGGGTTATGTACAGACAGGAGGCCCAAAAAGGTCGATTTCTCAAGAATTCTTTTTGAGAAGACCGTTAAGGCGAGAAATCCCCTAGAATTTTCAAAAAATCGATTTTTTTACATATTTCGAAAGTGTGATGCCCAAAGAATATGGCTGACCAAAGGAAAATTAGGAGTATTGAATATTTGCGGAGTTATCGCATATAGTATAGAGCGCGGGGACAGCATGCGGTCAGGTAGCGAGTTAACTTTAAACGCGATTATCTCGAAACTACTTTTTCAAAAACTGCTCGTGTTGTAGGTCAAAAAGTTATCGACCGATTTGGATGAAATTTTTCGAGGTTACTCTCAGTAATATTATCGGAAGGATATACCTAAAGTTTGAAAGGTAGCGTGTAAATAAATGATTTTTTTGCGGTCAAATATGTCGAAAAAATGGTCGAAAATTCGAACTTTGGAGTAAAAAGGGTCCGAAATTTTCAATTTTGCACTTTTTCATCATTTTTTAGGTGTATAATTCCCCTTAATATGTCAGTAAACGAATGACACTTAATAAATCTTTTACAGATCAACAGAAAAAGAGTGACAACTGCAGCACTTTTCGATGTCGCGGAAATCAGGCGTCCGAAGACCCTTAATAACGCCGCCATTTTGTTGGTCATCCCAAAAAAAAAAAATTTCTTTTAAACTTGACAGTTATAATAAACTCATGTCCAAATTTGAAAATGATCGGATTATTTTAACCCCTCTAAAAATATTCCCGAAAAATACCTATTTTTCACGCTCCTAAAGGGTTTTCTCGCCTTAAATCTATTAACGTAAAAATTTCTACACATATTATGGTAACTTTTGACTGTATTTTAAGATTTTTTATTTGTAAAAGTAATTATTTTGAAAGCTGCTATTGCTCATCTCCGGGAGCACCTCTAAAAAAAGGCGTCTTGCGGTAAGCACGATATCTTTGGACCGGATCATCTGAAATGAAAAATCAAAAATATTTCGTCAATATAATGGATTATCTTGTAATTCATCGAAGGAATAAGCAAAATAATAATTTTCGACAAAATGGCGGCTTCTAAAAAAAACCGATTGCTGACAAAAATGTAGGCCTTAAATTGTTTATAAAATGGAAAATATTTGTCGGTGAGAAAAAACATTCGATTGATTACTAGAAAATATACTTTGAAAGATTGTGTTAAAATTTGAGACTGATCGGTTCAGCCGTTTACGAGGAATCTTGCTCACCGATTTTAAAAACACAGTTTTGAGAAAAACGCGTTTAAAGTTTCAAAAGCACTTTTGTACGCTCTGACACGTCATTACAAATGTACGTGTAACTTCGAGAATATTCGCCGGGTTAACAGGAAATGTTCTGTGTGTGTACTTAAATATAGGTACATTACGATTTTTTTAAATCGATTTTTCGAAACCTTCAACTGTACATAACCCCTTAATGCATTCGCCATCCGTACATCGCTTCTTCTTTTATTCGATTGAATTCTCTGTACGATTGAACGAATCCGACTAGGAAAATAGTGTCGATCAATCCTGATGGCTCGATATATTCACTCTACATGGATCCACGATCTTTAATTTATTTTGCGGCTAATAAATTCTCAACGTCTATTCGTTGACATTTTTACATATATGTAATTATTTTTGACGCTAGTGAATTGCAAGTTTTCCAGATACGAATGATGGAGGACTATACCTATAAAATTCGAGACCAGAGTTGACATTTTTTTACCAAAGGATAATGAATTTCATTCGAAAACTTTAACCCTGGACGGACTAACAAGCAACACCACACAAGTGTCCGACTTCAATTTTGTTGAAACTCACATACGTGATGAAGCATTAAAAACTATTAGACACGTCTTTTTTTTATCTGCGGACAAATGTTTTTAATGGGGAAACGATCCCTCAATGAAAGGCGTGTCACCCCTTAATTTAACTTTTTGTCAATCACTCTTTTCGAATTTTTGCTTTTGTTTCACTCAGATCGGTGTTTGTGAGTGACACTGCAAAATCACCCCTTGACACGCCTTTCATTGAGGGGTGGTTTCCCCCCTTAAAACTGTTTTTTCCGCAGATAAAAAAAATACGTGTCTAATAGTTTTCAATGCTTTGTCACATGTATGAGTTTCAACAAAATCGAGGGCGAACACTTAAGTGATGTTTCTTGTAAGTGTCTCACAAAGATATTTCTTTCTTCCGCGTGGGACTCTAAGCAGGTAGGAATTAAAGGTTTTACTTCCTTCACTAAAAGTTGATTTTTTTTCGTGGCCGAATTTTTTTTCGCACGTCTGCGTATCAATTATAAATATGAGGGATTCCTAGTATTTCGTTTTTAATTGATGGTGTTAAAGTTCGAATCATTTAAATGCAACGACAGTTCTCCTTTATTTTTTTATTATTATTTTATTATTACACAAAATCTTTTTTTGTAGATTTATCATGTGGGTCGCTAAATAAGTATCTTAAAAAATGGTTGAAGGTTTTTCATAAACGAAATCTCCCAAGATAAAATCAAAGAATTCAGAAATATCAATTTTATCGCATTCCAACGATGCAAACCTCAACTTGATGTTATCGAAATATTTTATGACAAATAATTTCGACAAAATACCCTAACATACGTTTAAATGGGGCATAAGAATAGTTTATTTGATCAAATTGAATGAAAAATAAAATCCGTACTCAGGCGTATATAGATGTTTACTTACATATCCTTTTTGAGCCTTTTGGCACACTCTGACAATGTGTTCATTCGTGAGATAAAATATTCGTGGGATAAAATATTCACTAAATATAAATATAATAATATTTAAATAATAATAATAATAAAATATTCACCAAAACGTAGCTTCCTCTATGCGGAAACAATAACCCTAAAAAATGATACATTTTACAATAAAAAAAACTTGTCTTCCACTCACGTAAACAAGTTCCACTTTTATCTTACCAAATAATGATGCTTTTTGTAGCGCACAATAACGGCATTTTTTTATCATGAGATGAACTTTCCTCTTCCAAATAGCGTCAGAAAAATATGAAATATTAAAAATTACGGAACGTATGCATTCTTAACTAAAAAAAACACGTATTTTAAAAAGTCTTTTTCCAACATGAAGACTTATTTTATAACCAAAGATTGCAAGAATACTTTTTTTTCGTTTTTATAATATCTTGCAACATTTAACGAAAAATTCTCCGCTTGACTCGGAAGCAACTACACTGAGAAAAAAATCATTGATCCGACATGATTGGTGTTATTGAATGAAATTTCGTTGATTCAATTGTAAAATTGTTGGTGTAAATAATCGAATTTATTAGTCCAAACAAAACGCTATTGACTTCAATGACATGATAAAATTGGAAGATTTTTTCATTCAAAAGATATATTGATAGCCGAGAACAACATATCATTGAAACTATCTAAAAAATTATCACGAACAAATTATATAGGTTTGAATGCAATTTCTGCAACGAACGAAAAAAAGCGTATCATTTCATAACATGAATATTGTTGATTCGAGTACACACGAAAAAATGAATTTCGCTCGTTTTATTCAAATAAAAATTCTATTGAGTAAATATGTTATTTTATTGTTTTCACCATATCCGATATTGATTTCAAGTACATCATTCGTTAAAACATTAATATTTTATTTTGATTGAAAAATATTAAGCACATGTCTGAATTGGTTAAAAAATTATGCGTTGGTTAAAAAATGCGTTGGTTAAATTCGTTAAAAAATTATGCGTTCGTTGAATTGGTTAAAAAATTATGCGTTGGTTAAATTGGTTAAAAAATTATGCGTTGGTTGAAATGGTTAAAAAACTTTTACTTATAAAAAGTAAAATTTGTTTCTTGCACATTTGGTTGAAAAAATTCAAGTAAAAAATGCTATTGAGTAAATATATTATTTTATTGTTTTCACCATATCCGATATTGATTTCAAGTAAATTATTCGTTAAAATATTAATATTTTATTTTGATTGAAAAATATTAAGCACATGTCTGAATTGGTTAAAAAATTATGCGTTGATTAAATTGGTTAAAAAATGTCACGTATGAAAAGTAAAATTTGTTTCTTTCATATTTGGTTGAAGAAAATTCAAGTAAATCATGGCCGAGCACCACCGAAATTATAGGTGTGATGAAACCCGTAGTTCTCGGAGTAACCGCTAGAGGCCGCACGCGCGCTCGTTTCTCGTAAGCGTAGCGTGAACCGAAAATCTACTTAAACGCTGGAGAAACTCTAAAGAGTATCGCTTCTCGGCCTGTGGCTAAGATCAAAGTGTAGTATCTGTCCCAATCAGTTGAATATCTGACATTCTCTCCATGTATATTCCATTGGATATCCGATATTCTCTCCACTATTATCGTGGATGATCATTCTAATGCTCACTTTTTATTTAAGATTTAAAACAAATTGAAAAACTTACGTCTCATGGCATATTCGTTTCGATGTAGTCAAGAAATAATTAATTCTATTGATCATATTTTTGTACGAAATAAAAAATGTTTGTAGCAACCGCTTGATTATTTCATCCAATACATCTACGGATTGTATATAAAATGATTTCAATAGAATATCATTTTATTTGAAGGGTAATGTAGATATTCAGAGAACAGAAGAGCTTTTTCAAATAAAATAATATGTTATTTAAATCAATCACATTTTCCAATATCCCATAGTATTGCAACAATCGCATATATCGGTGGCACTCCGCAGCAGCTCATTTATTCGGATCAACCGATATATTTTTTTGATTCAATTGGTTTTTTTTCTCAGTGTATTTACTCGAGCCAGATTATCGTGCACGCCCTTTGCAATCGAAACCGGAAGTGTGCTCTTCCAGGGTTCCTATTCAAAGATATTCCACATATTATCGTACTATCGATACGATGAATATATCATTGCGTTTCGATCCGATTGTTCCTTTTCTGTTAATCGTATCTAAAGAATTTAATCTACATCGCGTTTATCGGTAACGCAACGTGTCAGTTGTTACGTGCGTGTGTGTGTACGCCTTCGCGCGGAATCCGAAGCCGGATTCCATCGGAATCGAAGTAGGCAAGGCCCGAGCTGTGACAGCTCGAGGCTTTGAGTCACACTCTTAACGAGAGATCGGGGCACCGTAGCAATAATACCGCCTTCGGTTGTTGGTCTCGATCAAGCGATGCGGCGCCTTTCCCACCTCCGTACATTTGTATGTGCGCTTACGCGCGCGCGTCTATACCTGCACGAACACACAACAATACGGCCGCGTTCCAGAGGTCCGGTCGCGTTCTTCGGCAGGAGGGAAATCCTCCACCCTGGCCGACGGTGACTCACGGAACACGAGGGAAAGACTTGTGGGGTCGCGGTGAGCAATTGCGAAAGATTGCGGGCTCTCGATCGCGGATCACTCTTTGACGAGTTTATGGCAGCAGATGGTACATGACTGGACTGCTTAAGTGATTAACATTGCGGATAGCTTTCCGGAGTGTGTAATACCAGGATTATGAATGACGTATCGTCGGCGATGAAAAAGTCATATCCCGATGACATTCGATCGAATGCAGGCAAATGAAAGACTTTTCATTTCGTTTACAAATCTATTTGTCCCAATGATGTTCACTCAATAGTGAGAATTCTGCACCGATCTCATCGTAGGCCCGTCGAGAGCTGCCAAAAAGCCATGAAGGGCCTCTCACTTCAGACGCTAAAAAAGGCTATTTTCATGATTTATTTTGATAGGCTTATATTATAGATATTGATATAAAAGTTGTTACATTTGATAAATACACTTTCGAAATACATTTTTTTTAATTTAATGTATTTATGTAACCCAAACAAACTTCAAACGCGTTTTTCTCGAAACAACGTTTTGTTGATAAAATCTCCGAAACTACTGAACCAATCCTCATGAAACTTTAACCACATATTCTTTACAACTATAGCTATAGCGTATATCAAGGATTTTTTTTAAATTTTGATATTTACTATTTTTTTTGCCAAAAACTGTGAATAAACGTTTTTTCTTAATTTCCACCATTTTGTTATTTTTGCATATATAAAAAGTCGCATGAAAGGCGTTATAGCCATTAACATACTGAATCTAAAACCATTTGATTTTTTTTATTTCGGATGATCCATCTCGGAGATTTCGTCAACAGTGCTGCAGACCTACAATTTTTTTCGGACATTTGTTTAACTACGATTTTCGTCTATAAACAGTCACTTAAATAAATGGGATTTTTTTAAATATGTATTTCGAAAGTGTATTTATTAAGTGTAACAACTTTTATATCAATATCTTAAATATAAACCGATCAAAAAATTCATGAAAATAGCCTATTTTAGCGTCTAAAGTGAGAAGACCCCTGAATACATTGGATTTGGGAATAAACGACGAGTTGCAAGGGCTGACGTGGCTTTAGGATGATTCAACGATTGACGTGGGCACAGCTTACCGTTGTAAACAGTGAAACAATTGACATTTATTGCGAATGAATTTGCGTGTCGTCAATAGTGGTGATGAATTTCCTCATCAAACTTTATTTGGCTTAAATAAATTCTACGTTCATTGAGTTAGTAATAAGTTAATTAGCAATAAGTTAGTTAGTAATAAGTAAATTAGCAATGAGTGAGTCGGTAATAAGTTTATTAGTAATAAGTTAATTAGCAATAAGTTAGTTAGTAATGAGTTAGTTAGTAATGAGTAATAAATAGTTGTAATAAGTTAGTTAGTAATAAGCAACCTTCACCATAGGTGAAGGTTGCTTATTACTAACTTATTCAGTCGACGATCCACGGAGGAGAATTTGGCTTTGGTTAGCCAATTGGAACAGCCAAAAGAATTTGGTTATTCTCATGCGTCACCTAACGCTATAGTGGTCAACGTGTATCTGATTAAAAATGATCTAGATTCCATGTTCAATCCGCAGGTGGTCTGAATGTGGAATGACAAGGCAATAGATGCTTATTATTTTGTTTCTCAACGGCCGATTCAATGAGTAATTCTGTTATCTATTCTCTGATTAATTGAATCAATAATTCACACGTGAAGTTAACACTTGTTTATTATAATTCAATACAAACCGGCACACTATAATTTTCATCGAAAATACATGTTTTTGCTATAAATTTTCTTTTAGCAACGACGGTCCCTATTTTTTTCTCGATATGAATAAGAAGTACTCGAATTACCTGATTCCTATATTTTTATTTTTGTCTCAGACCTGTTTACCCGGCTAACAGCTTCGGCGAAATGATTTTTCTGCAACTTGCTACTAAACGTAAGCGTGTTCTCGTTTTTTTTTCTTCACACGCGCAAACACACGGACGCGAACACAAATACGTATAAATAGAGAGAATCGCGTTTGTCCCGAATTCCATTCAACTGACGACCTTGCTTATGCACTTCGCTCGGCCTATACTTGGGAAAGCTCCTCTTGGCAAGGCGCGCTGGAATTTTCGCGCTCGCCCAAGAGAGTGAAAACATTGCGCGTTACGCTCACACGGAGGCCAACTATATATAACTAATTAACTCTTGGATTCTGGCTTACGCCAAATCCTCGGTGGAATATTCGCACTCTAGTGAACTAATTCCCGGGTCGGATCAACAGAGAGAACTATAACGTCGTTAAAGAATCGAGAGAGTTTGCGCGTGTGTGCACGCACATTCGTAGACGGGCGCGGGTAAGTTCTCGGGCCCATTAGTGCTATTAGCAGAATGAGTTGATGAACGATCCGCTTCTATCGCCTCGTACTGTTCTCATCATGCTGTGACATTTTATCGGCATTTTTTTGCGGTAATTGCCCACCTCAATTTTACCTTTCGATACATAGCGCGAGCAAGTGCGGGCTTCGTTGATTCATCCGTTTTTTATTTACTTAAGGTATTTCTATAGTTTTTGTAAAATGTTAGGAATTGGCTGAAATCTAAGTATGATGTAGATATGACCTCCATGGGCTGATGCCCAAAAATTCAATTCGATTCACCGTTTAGTTCATGAGATAATTGCAATTGAATATGGGTATTTTTGTACCCGATCCCTATACTTGACACTTTAAAGGTTACCCCCACTTGCGATTTTGAAAAAATCGCAAGTGGGGGTTGACGGCCATTTGCCACTAAACAATGTAATATTTTTCAATAAAAAAAATTACTGAAAGTTCTTCAAGATGTGTTCTTTAAGATGGTATATTGATCGATAAAAAAAGTTTTGTAGCTTTCTTTAAAAAAATTCATGAACAAGGCCTTTTTTGCGCTACAAGTGGGGGTAACGCCTTAACCGATAGGAGTTTGCTCGCATTTCTCGATATAGGTTCTAAACGGATCTTAGGATTTCAAAATAAAAACACACGTGTACGCAGTACTATTGTGGGACTGATTTTTTTTTAAATGACAAACTTTGACCGTTTAGTTTCGGAGATATCGACTTATGAAAAGTGGTAATTTTATTCCACACCGAACTCGGGCCCAACCATCTGTAACGGAATGGCAACAGTGTACGCTGCAGTCAGCTGATCGGCGCGTGGTCTGGGAACTCGAAGCGTATTTTTTTTCCCGAGTTCTAGTAATTCTGAGACGGATGTGAAATAAATATATTCTGCAAACAAATTTAATTTGTTCAATTTATGCATGTATTTGTCTTTGTTACAGCGAATACAATTTAAACTGTCGGCAAGATGCTGTAAATCCACGATCCGACGTCCTTCGACAGCGAATTTTTGTTGCTGATCGTTCGTAGTACTAATATATATATTTTATAAATATATTTTTTAAGAACATTTTAAGGAACATGACTTCGATGTAACGAAACGTCAATATATCGAATACTCGATTTAACGAACTTCGACTGTATCATCTTATAAATGTTCCCTGAAAATATCAAGGTGATCGGATCAAAATTGACAGATTTATACGCTGTTATGTTGACGCCTGTTGGAAGGCTCGAAGGTCGTTCGAAATTGTAAACCATTTTTTCTTGAAAGTACGTTTTCAAAGTCGCTAAGCAAAATATTTTAAAAACTACTGCATCGATCTTTCCAACATTTTTAGGGTCTTCAATAGATGTACAAATGTAGTATTTGATCGAAGGATTTTTTTTTCCGATGTATAATTTTTATTTGATAAACGAAAAATGCCATTTTTTTCTCAAAAATCAAGACTCACTTTGAACACAAGGACATTGCCCATCGCAAAATTAATAGTGTTTGCGATTGAGCAAAATTTACAAATTGATTATAATTGAATATTCTCACACAGAAAAAATACAGTGTTCTTGAGATGATACATTTTCAAATACGAAATCAAATTTCAAAATCGGAATAGTGTTTACGATTGAGCATAATTTACAAATCGATTATAATTGAATATTCTCACTCAAATAAATTAGTGTTCTTCAGATGATACTTTTTCAAATATGAAATCAAATTTCAAAATGCGAAATTAAATTTCTAATACGAAATCAAATTTCAAAACACGAAATTAAATTTCAAAATACGAAATCAAATTTCAAAATACGAAATCAAATCTCAAAATCGAAATTAAATATCAAAATTGAAATAGTGTTTGCGATTGAGCAAAATTTACAAATCGATTATAATTAAATATTCTCACACAAAAAAAAATTACAATATTCTTCAGATGATACTTTTTCATGTATCCAATTTTTCCAGAAACTCATCATCACGATTTTCCAACAACAAAAAATCCCAAAAATCAGCGGTTTTCGACTGTAACGACTAGGCGTAAGCCGTTAAGGCCATTAACTTTTCCCGCTATCTTAGAGGATGTTTGTCGCTGCGTCGCAACGCCTTGTAAAAATGTAAATAAACGTCGCATCAACGTCGAACAATTTTGTTGTTGCACCGAAGAGACTTTGAAGGAGAATATGCTCTATATACCTATGCCATCTCATAACTTCACATAAATTGGATAATGTATTGTGGAACCGTCCGTACATAACGAGGCTATAAATCAACATCGCACGCTATACTTCCTGTATTCGACGCAACGATATGGGCACGAGGTATCAGCTGTGCGTTATTCAAACTGGCCTCGAGGAAGGGCCATAAAAATGCAACGTGCTGCACTCTTGAACTATTTGAATATTCAGAAGTGTCGTCAATAAAATAAGTTACGAAATATTATTTTTCCTGCGTTTCCATAAATGACTAAAAGGTGTCAGTCTTTCCAATCCTTCCTAGTCCGGTAACGTCGTAAATAAAATGTTTCACGTTCCATAATCGCGAGACGACGAATTCCACATGGTGTAGTTTTGAAAATATTGACGTTTTTAAATTTCGAAGAATCGAGACTCATTGAAATTTAAATGCAGACCTTTCTACTCATCGTCTATTGTGAGTACTTTGGGTTTATCCGTGACAATATTCAAATTCACAGTAGAGTGACTGCGACGAGGCTAGCCATAAAAACTGAGCCGCCCGAAGAATGCACCTAATGGCGTATTCTTCGTTAACAAATGAAAGGAGAAGTGAAAGGCGGCAGTTTTTGTGTACAAGTCTATTGTACTTTGCCCAATATTGAAACTGAGAGTCTCTGTGGTTTTCATCGCTTGAATGCCCGTAAAGTCCCTTCAAGAAGAACTTCTTGCAAACGCATCTCGATCACCTGGTGTTGCTTTCATGGTGGAGCATCGACGTATTTACGGCATTTCCAGTAAGCCTTGAACCCTCGCTAAGAACTCACATTTACGCAACGGATAAATACTCGTTTCACGCTGTTTTATTCCCCAGTATCGCTCGTTTCATCCCGATTCATTTCGGAAAGTTGTTTATGCGAGCCCCACAACCCGTACCCCTAATGAGGGTAAGAATGTTCGTTACAATGTTTACTCACCGTTGTCTGTTTCCGGAAAAATCCATTGTAGTCTTGTAACGTATTGGAAATAGAAGCCTCCGGAGGGTGCACTTGATTTATCTTTTTATTCGTCTAAATTTTTCTTCGAAAATATTATATTTGTATTTAAATAGCTGACTGAATACAATTTTTTTTCAAACGTACCGTATGCCGCCCATCTTTTAGCTGAATACCAACGAATTCAAGAATATTTCCGGGCGGGGTTGAAATTCCGAACTTTCAATGCGCCGACGGTTTAAAATTCGGAATTTTAATGTTCCGAAATTCAAGATGGGGCCGGTTTGAAATTCCGAACTTTGAATGGTCAGAACGCTCAAAACTCCGAAAGAATAGTACCACGCAAGATCAAAACTCCGAAAGAATTTTACACGAAAGACCAAAACTCCGAAAATTTCACCGTCAAAATAATTCGCCTATGGACGTTTTTAAAGTTGCGAAATGTTCAATAAATCGACGAATTATTTAAAGAATTCTTTTCTATCAAGAAGTGATTTTGCGTCAATTTTGAAATTTGTCCAGACAATGTTATACGTCCTGCGTCATTTACAGTCAACTGTGTAGACTTTCGCTGGCATGATCTTGACATGAGGGCCGGGTTGACATTCCGAACTTTGAATGACGGTTTAAGGGGCCAGTCCACTTTGGAGCCACGAAAAAAAGGCTATGGTCGCAATTTTTATTTTTTTGAGCATTTTATTAAAGATGTGAATTCAAAAGTTGTTGGGCTTGATAAATAAAGTCTTGAAATACATTAAAACAAAAAATTTAATTCATTTTTATTCATTTTTAAGTACAAAAACTATAGTTTAACGTAACGCCTCAAAAATAGGTGGGCTAGGTAGCTCCATCACAACTCGGCAACGGCTTGGCTGAAACAAAAAAATCAAAGTCCATTAGATTCAGTATGACACCGGCTGCAAAATGACTCTCGGATATAAAGTTTTATTAAAAAATAAAAAAATAAAATTTTTAAAACCATCGAGGGTCATCTTGTTGCGAATCATGTTTACAATATGTGGTTCAAATTTCAAGAGAATCGGTTTATTAGTTTTAGAGATACGATGGAGCTAGATTTTGAAAACGTTGTTTTGAGAAAAACGCGTTTGAAGTTTATACTATTAAAAACTCTTACCTAAACTCAATCGGCAATTCCTGCACCGTACAAAATCCCTTCTAATTGCTCATCCAGTGAAGGCACCAAATTTTGGCCAGAACGCAACCAAAATTTGGATTCTTAATATTTCTTTTTTAAGTCCATATCGATGTACTTTCACCCTCTACATACGAATTCACTATTAATTACCCTCAAAACACTCAATTTTCGTTAAAAATTGTCGAGAATAAATCGACTTCATTGAAGCTTAAGGGGGTAAATCACAATTTACCCCCTTCAGCTTGCTATCCGGCAAAAATGCGAAAACATGTAAACTAATTTTGTCCGCCCTCAAAAGTGTTACCAGTTTCATTCAATTTAATGCGGCCTTTTTAAATCTGGGATGAGAAAAAGAAAAATAAAGAGCTGCTTCGACCCTTAATTTTTGTTTTTATCACTGTACCCATGGTAGATGTCTGATCGTTTTGCATTAGAAGAATTTCTGTTTGTGCTTCACTGAAATCGTTGGACCGCTAGCTGGTGAATCTGCAAAATGAACCCGTACTTCACTCTAAGGGTTGCGTCCTGTAAATCCTTTGTCTGCCGATAAAAATAAATTAAATGATAAAGTTTTAATATGAAATGAGGAACTGGGGAACGAAACCGGAGTCCCCAGTACATCAACATTTTTCAACTTTCATTTCTCGCGTTTTTCAAGCACACCTTTATTAGCTCCCGAAATATTCTGCATCAAATCCGGCCCTCAACACTTCAAACTATTTTGAAACCTGCCTTTTCAAGCGAAAAGGCAGTTTTTAGGCACAGGAAAAATAAAATCAGAAAATTAAGAAAATCGACGTAGTGTGGTCAAATTCGGTATTTTCGCCAGCTCCTAAAATATAAAAAAGAGTATTTCTAAAAAAATCGGTAAATATTCGGAAGCGGGGTTCCTGGTAGGATCGGGCTAATTTTTGGTTAAATGGTTTAATAATATAATATATATATTAAACCCAAACAAAAAAATAAGGAAACAAAAATTACCTGATTTCAGCAGGAGCCCCACTTCCGAATTTTGACCAAAAAAACTACGTATAGAATCACGTAAAAACCTCCCAAAAAAAAGGAAGATTGTCAAGTATCAATATGCAAATTTGGTACTTTCATTTTCAATGTCC
>CAUJKO010000174.1:0-12500 GCA_963210295.1 Ophion ellenae | reverse complement strand
GTTTCATAACGTGATACAGCACGAAGTGACCGACATTCCGAGTGCGCGCAGAACGTTGAATTGCGCGCACACACACATCGACGTGATCGCGTACATACACATATGTACACGGATACACGTGCGGTTGTGCGTGTATCTCGAATCTGCTGCTCCCGGATGACATCATTGACCGGCATGCGATTTACAATATGTAAATCCGTCGACAGTTGCCGCTGTGTTAGATCGAGATTCGTGAAATATAAATAATACGGAACGACAGCTTATCGTTATTCATCGTAATTAAAAATTAACATTTGAAAGAAAAAAATGTATATTTTGTTAAAAGGCTCGATTCACTTTCGTCTCCACGCTTTATAAAAATTCATTAACGATCTTTCCTACGTCCCATCCGGTTTCGAACTCAACTCATATTTGCATTCCATTCGTTCCTTTATTCCCGCTATTGCGCAATTTTTCCGCATAAAATATTACGTCTTATCCGCGGCTGATGATTTAGTATACCGAAGAATGTGGTTTTTCGCGACGTTGCCGAAGTTTGAGGAATCATCACAGTGTGACGGGTTGAAAAGTCGCTGATTTTCGCGATTTTTCTTCGAGGGTTGATATACGCTCATCAGTCTCATTTTTTTATGTCAAATCAAAGTGCTCGTGAAGAACGGAAAATACATTTTTAAACTTTTATTTTCATTTTTTTTTTCATTTTTTTTAAAGGTTGAAAATGTCTTCGAAAAAAGGGAGTCCTCACGGTGTACACGGTTGTGGCTGTAAATATGATCTGAAACAAAATTTGCAAAAAGATTATTAATCAATATGAAAGCCGGTATCTTGCTATGGAGGTTTTTTTTAATTGACAAAATGGCCCCGTTTTGAAAAAAAAAGTATCGAATTGAGCCTATTTTTTCGACAGTTTTTCGTTAAAAAAATACGAAGATAAAAAAAGCTTCTATAGCAAGAGAATGGCATGAAGAATGTTGCGTCAAAATTTTAGACGGGTAGCTTGAAAACCCTTTCTTTGAGAGTGTACATCGTTTTGGGGCCGGGTTGAAATTCCGAACTTTGAATGATCAGAATGCTCAAAACTCCGAAAGAATACCACCCCGAAAGATCAAAAGGCCGAAAGAATTTTACACGAAAGACCAAAACTCCGAAAATCTGAACACCGTCAACATAATTCGGCTATTGAAGTTTTAAAAGTTTCAAAATTTGCAATAAATCGACGAATTATTTCAAGAATTTTTATTTATTAAGAAGTGATTTTACGTCAATTTTGAAATTTGGTTAGGCAATGTTATACGTTCTACATCATTCACAGTCAACTGTGTAGACTTTCGCTGGTATGATCTTGACGAACCTTGTAATTTCGGAACATTAAAGTTCGGAATTTCAACCCGGCCCCCATGCCAAGATCATGCCAGCGAAAGTCTACACAGATGACCGTAAATGGTGTAGAACGTATAACATTGTCTAGACAAATGTCAAAATTGACGCAAAATCACTTCTTAATAAAAAAAATTCTTGGAATAATTCGTCGATTTATTGAAAATATTGAACCTTTTAAACTTCCATAGCTGAATTATTTTGACGGTGTTCAGATTTTCGGAGTTTTAGTCTTTCGTGTTAAATTTTTTTTGGAGTTTTGATCTTTGGGGGTAGTATTCTTTCAGAGTTTTGAACTTTCTGATCATTCAAAGTTCGGAATTTCAACCCGGACCCACCTTTTTGAAAAACATTTCGAGAAAAACGCGTTTAAAGTTACGGATGCGGAATTTTTACATGCATTGTCTACTAACGATCAATCGACGATGCCAGGTCCATATTTATAACCGTCTGTACTATCGGATAATGCAAAGAAAAAACGATTTTTGGAAAATTTCACGATGTGATGATACCTTAAGGCATTTAGATTTAGAATGTCAACATCCTGGTTCTTCGTTCTTCTGCTACACTTTTTCGCTCCTATAAAACGGACCTACCCAGGTAGGAATTGACGATGAAAAAAGGGCTCGCCAAGCTCTGAAACAAGGCTCACATTTTTTTATTCAGGCTAAGCACCAGCCTGATTTCAGGCCTAGCTGAACCCCTGAATGATAACGCGGTTTCAGGCTGTTGCTCACAGGCTTGACCAAAGGCTGGTAGAAAAGCCTGTACTAAGCCTGAAACGATGAAACAACAAGGTTCAAAACGAGCCTTAATGAAGCCTTCACGAGCATTTATGACCAGGCTTATCCCAAACTCTTCTCGAGGCTATATGAGGCCTGTTTTTTAGTTTTCTATATTCTACATTGGGATAAATTTAATAAATTTGTAAAGAATTCATTTTATTTATTATATATATATTTATTATTCGTTATATTATTTGTTATAAAATATATATAAAATATTTTAAACACAATACTTTATTTTATTTATTGTTTATGGGACACGTAATACACAGAGTGTACGCAAACCCAAGAGAGTGAGTATATACGAAATGTGTATGTGACGAGAAAAAAACATTTTTGTGTACCTCATAAATATCGATAAGAGAATATGTTTAAATGTTCTGAGGTGCTTCCTTCGCTTTCGTTTTTTGTGCCTTCGCACCCGACAAATTTATTGCAAATTTTTTTTTCATAAAAGTACAGAAAAAATATTATTTAAAATTTATTTTATTTTATCACAACCTGAAACAAGCCTGCATGCAGCCTTGATTTTTTAGCTTTAAAATTCACCGACTGAATAAAGCTTGAAATAACCCTGAGTTTAGGCTAAGCAGCCAGTCTTGGTTCCAGTCTGCTCCCAACGATGCAATGAAACCTGGCCCAGGTCTGTCTCACTCAGGCTCGGTGAAACAAGGCTCACACAAGTTTGTTTCCATCGTCAGCCTTTTGATTCCCTACCTGGGTAGTTCCGTGTATCCACTTTCGTAAAATTTGCATCGAAAATGGATTTTCTTCGGCGTTTGACAAAAATTTCTAAGGAGGAAAATTGAAAAAGCTCTTTTAAATTTTCGGTTCCAAAATTGTCCCAATTGCCAATTGTTTCTGCTCGAAGCTATATTCCAAACGTTCCTTTTCGAAGATCTTCTTTTTAGGAACCACTGTAAAGCGGTTCGCGGCAATGTGAACCGTTGAATTTACAATTTTTTTGGCCTACAGCATCAACGCTTCGACTTGATCCTTCCACATCAACTTCTTTCACTTCTATACCGAGCTATGACGCATTGTGCCACTTTTACGCGGTCCACCGCTCGCCCAATCAATACATTTTATTTTATTTTAATAAAACCCACGTCACCACCTAAGTCACGTTCGCACGTCACCAGTGCGGGCGCGACCAACGCTTCCCCCGTTTGCGCGACATTTTATTAAATTTCATATATTCCGCTCGAGTTTCCCGCGACTTGTGTCGAGGATTTTATTTATGAATAATGCTGTGTCGATCGCTGCGATAATTCTGTATTAGAAAGGCGCATGTGCGTCTCGTGCGGCGGATAGATGGGACGAAATTTTGGGAGCCGAACATGTATTTTTCTCGAAATACAATTTTGTTTGTTATCCAAGTCGTATGGGGGCTTGAGGGAGGACTACACTGTGGCGGGCCGAAAAAAGGTCGTTTTTCCGAATTTTTTCGACTACTAGATTAGTTATTTGGGATTCAGAAAAAAAGGGATGTCATTAAGCATACATTGAACTTATTTCGTGTAAATTTGTATTTACAAAAAATTAAAAATTAACATCTTTATTGAGGTATTATAGAGCCTCTGTATAAAAAATGTGATCCAACGGCCGGATCGATAACGTGACAATGGTTGGTCTGAAAAATTAAAATTAAAATGTGTTACAAATATTTATATATATGGAATTTTCACTATACGAAGCCGTTTTTCGAAAAAAAAATCTCCCAAAATGGCAGTTGTTAAAAAAAAGTGTAATTTTGGCGAAATTTTTACTCTTATTCGGGGGCTTAAAAAGCACAATATTTTTGAAAATTAATAAATAGCTACGTGCACTGATAGCTACTGCAATTGAGGGAATTTCAGAATTTTTTTAAAAGAAAAATCTGACAATTATAGCTAGAGTCATGATTCCGGCCAGGTCCAGAAATGTCGCTTGGAGAAAAACGCGATTGAAATTGTTAGCAGATATACGTGAACCGTTGGGCTATCTGATCTCACTAAATCCTCTGTAACTTGATCGTTTTTTAATATTGTAACTTGAATTTTTTTTCACATATTTTTGAATAAGTATACATTGAGAAAATGCAAAAGAACATCGATTTTTATACCCGTCACAGTGGTGTCCCTTAAATGATAAGGATAGTTGCAAAATCGATACTCGTCGAACGTTTTGTTTTGTTCGTTGACAGCTCGTTCTTTTTTATCGAAAGTGCCCATTGGGAGAATAATCCTTTCAAGAAACTAATTGTCTTAGGCAACGGCGCATATAGGTTGTACCTTTTCTACTTCACACGCCATATAAATCGCGAATACGTGTCGTAAAAAAAAAATACGTTTCGAGCAAATTCAACGGAGAGATTAATAAAGAAATCCGTTTAACGTTCGCCCGCTGGTTAGGGTAAGTCTTTTGCAAGAAAAGTTATTTTCCTCGACTTTACTTTCGCGATTGGGGTGTGCAGTTCAGATATCATCACAGTGTACAGGAGCAAAAAATAGCTGATTTTCGCGATTTTTTTTCCGATGGTTACAACACCCTAATCACTCTGATTTTTTATGTCAAATCAAAGCACTCATCAAGAACAGAAACTAATTTTTTTAACGTTTATTTTTATTTATTTTTTACATTTTTTTTAAGGTTGAAAATGTTTTAAAAAAACGAGTCGTCACGGTGGACGAGGTTGTGGCCGTAAATATAATCTGACACAAAATTTGTAAAAATATTATTAATCAGTATGAAAGCTCAAGATTAGTATCTTGCTATGGACGTTTTTTTAAATAAAAATTGACAAAATGGCGGCGCTTTGAAAAAAAGTATCGAACTTATCCAATCTTCCCGACGGTTTCTCGTTAGAAAAAAATTAAGATAAAAAAAAAGCTTCTACCGCAAGATGAAGAATGGTGTGAAGAATGTTGTGTCAAAATTTGAGACGGATAGCTTGAAAACTCTTCCTTTGAGAGTGTACACCGTTTTGAAAAATGATATTAACGTTCGCATCGTTGGGCTGCAACGAAAATAATTTTTGTTCATACTGCCTTGTTCTTTTTTGGCGAATTCAGGCTACGAAAATCACTGAAACATTTTCGAGGATCCTTGTTTGAAATCTATAACCAAGACCCGCGAAAAAGATTTTATAGAATAATAATAATAAAGAAAGGGAAAAAACCAACAAGAATGATCGTTGCATTCCAACGACGCAAACTTCAACGCCATTTTGAAAAACGACATTTCGATCAAAACGCGTCCGTCCGCGCAGTTCGCATCACTTTTTCTGATCAAGGCTGTAGCAACCAGAATAATTCGAATTTCGCTCCAAAAAGTGGACAGCATGTTTATAACCGTCTATACTATCGGATAGCGCAAAAAATCGACTTTTTTCAAAATTTTACACTGTCATTGATCCCATAACCCTTAATAGTCACACTGGGTCCACAGGACCAAAACAAATTATTTTGATGCCGTACAACTTTTTTTTCCTATAAAACATACATTTTATTATATGCGTAAGCGTTTCATTCTTTCCTTCGGAATCGCACCTGCGTTGGATGAAGTAAATATACTTTTTGAAAAGTCCACAGAAACCGCTATGTTTATTTCAAAGCACATTGTTTCGGAATTATAAATCCATTTTTTTTTGGTCAATAATTACAAGAGTTACAGCAATTTTTGTAAAAAAAGTCATTTTTCACATTTTTTTTGCAAAATTTTTTGTTTGCATTATTAAAATTTAATTTTTGATTTCTAACCAATATCCTTGTATTTAACAAGGTTCAAATTATACCTCACTATTTTTTTCATATCGCTCAATGCATTATTTCATTATTTATAACAATTTAAAAACGCCTGGGTCCCATGGACCCAGTATGACTATAACGTGATTCTAGCTAAGTGTGACTACCAAGGGTTAAGGGATACCCCACTTGCGATTTTGAAAAAATCGATTTTTTTTATTGCATTTTTTTGAAGTATGAGTATCTGAGAATATGTCCTGAAAATTTCAAGTCGATCCGAACAAAATTGACTGAGATATGAGCGTTGAAAGAGAAGAATCCGTTGTGTAAACGACCGGCTAGTCTGCCGTCTGGCGCGCTCGACCCTCCCTCCGACCTTCAATGCATTGTTCGATGAAAAGGGTCGTATACCTGGCATTCACAACGTTCATATAATAGACTGGAATTTATAAAAACGGGCCCGGAATAGATGACTCTATGTAAGTTTACAAAAAAAATGTTTTCTTCGTGTAAACTGAAATTGAAACTTTAAACGCGTTTTTCTCAAAATGGCATTTCTGAAGTCGGTGACCAAGATTACTCGAACACTAATGAACCGAGCTTCTTGAAATTTTGCAGGCTTATTTAGTACATAAAAATGTAGTCTTTAATCGTTCGATTTTTTTTTTCGAAAAACAAATGGCCATTTTATAGCCAAAAGACGGCCGTTTTTTTCGTTAAAATCGAACCATTAACTTTGACTGTCCGCCATTTTGTGAAAAATGAATATTTTTTAAAATCCTTCGATTAAAGACTAGTTTATACTTATATTTGACTAAATCCATCCGCATTTTTTTTCAGATGATCCACTTCGCCGCAATGTTGGTCACCGCAAACCGTGTATATAAAAACATTATTTCATTGACGGCCATTTGCCACTAAACAATGTAATATTTTTCAATAAAAAAAATTACTGAAAGTTCTTCAAGATGTGTTCTTTAAGATGGTATATTGATCGATTAAAAAAGTTTTGTAGTTTTCTTTAAAAAAAATTCATGAAAAAGGCCTTTTTTGCGCTACAAGTGGGGGTAACGCCTTAAAATCGTCTGTCTACATTCAAATCTCGTCGTATCATATCGTACATCCAAAAACTCTGTTTCACACTCAAAAACGGTATTCTCGATTCGTGAAAATTGTTTTTAGCGGCGAATTCTAGAGTTGAAAAGATTTTTCATTCGTGCGCGACATAGTATGGGGTATACACCTTCGCTTCTCGTCTCGCGGGGCGCGATCGCGGCCGAGTGCGCGTTGCGGAATTCACTTTCACGTTCACACGCTCGGACGAGGAGAACTTTTTTGTCAACCGTCTCGAGAACGATCGCGAAACTCGGGCGACCTCGTCTCGACCGCCCCCTCCCCTCTCTCACGATGCATACGTAGGTGCCCTAACCTCTTTATCTCACTCTCTTTCATTCTCGATGCATTGTGCTCGCTTTTATATTTCCCGAGGACTCTCGAAAGGAGCGGGCGCGTGGAGCTCGATCGATACGCGTTGCAATAACGATATTAAAGAATCGCGTGTACCAAACCGGATCTATACGGCGGAGGTACCGAAGAAGCAAAAAAAAACGAAAAACAAAAAGAGCATCGACAGGTTTACCTCACTGCCGGGGCTTGCCCATATTTTTCTTGCTCCGATAAATCGTGTACAGAGTTAACGATCGATCGATTCAGATTCACTTCCGGGTGCCGGATGTTCGCGCGATTCGAATGACTTTTTTTTCGGCCCTTTTTCGTCTTCAAGAGCGACGGGCGAAGGACATTGCGGGTAAGGTTCCGACCCCCCCACCGCGATTGATACATACATACCACACTAGTGCGCTTTGGGATTCTGCATTTTCGAAGGACTATTATCTTCGTATAAACAATCCAAAAGTATTCCATAATCAGTGTTTCTTGGGGTCAAAATGTCCCAGGAATCCAATGGTTATGGTCTCGAAGGCGAAAAATAGTATTATATCATTAGTATTATTTGTATATATTATTATTATATGGCATATAGTATAATTTGCATATGAAGCATTCTTCATCAACTGGGCCACTTTTTTTTCAACCTGTCCAATTTTTTTCACAATCTTCCAGTTTGAAATATTAGTCGAAAGGAACGTCTGTGATTTTTTATAGATTTTTTTAGGCGTCCGTTCAGGATTTTCAATTTTTCATTACGAACACTGTATCCGAAAAAATATTCATCAAACAAAAAAAAAACATGAGAATAAAAACTTTTTATTTTTTCCGCTTTATCGAAAAAAAATCAAAATCATAATTTTTCTGCATTGAGAAAATTGAAATTTGGGGAAAAAATGAGAATAACACTTTTTTAAACCTAATAACACACTTTTGATTTCGGTACAAATTTTACAGGATGTCTGTCATTGGGTAAAGGGACTGCGAAAAAAAATTCAGAATGGTACCTGCAATGGTTGGGATGAAAAAAAAATAAAAAACCCTGCGAAATCTCATAATCGCATATATGCGGTTATAAAAATCCTGCGAAATCTAAAAAATCCCTGCGAAATCTCATTGAAAAATTAAAATCCCTGCGACATCTCATAACCGCATATATTCGGTTATGAGATTTCGCAGGGTTTTTATTTTTTTTCATCCTAACCATTGCAGGTACCATTCTGAATTTGTATTCGCCGACTCTTTACCCAACGACACACATCCTGTAAAATTTGTACCAAAATCGAAAGTGTGTAATCAGGTTTAAAAAAATGTTATTCTCATTTTTTTGCCAAATTTCAATTTTCTCAATGCAGAACAATTACGATTTTGATTTTTTTCGATAAAGCGGAAAAAGTAAAGTTTTCATTCTTGTGTTGTTTTTTGTTTGATGAATATTTTTCGGATACAGTGTTCGTAATGAAAAATTGAAAATCTTGAATGGACGCCTAAACAATCTAAAAGAAAATCACAGACGTTCCTTTTGACTAATATTTCAAACCGGCAGATTTTGAAAAAAAAAACTGGGGAGGTTGAAAAAGAAGTGGCCCAGTTGGTGAAGAATGCCTCATATATTATTATTATATAAAATATACAGTATATATTATTGGTATTATTAATAGTATTTATTTGGTGAAAATTCGTGAAAATCCAAACAAAAATTTACATACAGTTACGAACGAGACATTTTAGGTCGCGCTAATTTGCACCTGTGTAGTAACCACGGTCTAAAAAATACTTTAAAATTCAATATCTCGACAAATATTGCGAGTCGCCAAGAATCCCTTGAAGGCTTGTCTTAAAATGTTAAAAGGAAGGTTTGTGCAAAATTTCAGCTCGACCCGGCGGTGTCAGAACCTAATCCGACATTTCGACCGCGGGCCATACACGCGCTCGATCGGCTGTATCCGCGATCGCGCGCGTCGACACTCGTCCCAACGGTGGCTCCCCGATATATTTATAGAAGGCGAAGGTGAAAATAAAAAAGATGAAATACTAAAAAAAAACATACAAATATTGTCGAAGCGCGCGAGCATGGAAAACAAAAACGACAGACGCGAGGGTCGACAGCACACGTGGCGTACGTTATTGGGCAATGTTTCGATCCTGCGTTGCGCAACGCGCGTGTCTACCGATGGAATTTACGCGTGTTTCGACTCGTTGCTCTCACCTGAAAATAACGCGGTGACTCGTTCACTTCGCCGAGCGAGGAAAATAAAAACAACACTCAACGCGTCTTGTTTTTCATCATTGACGGCTGGTACTTCCGGAACCGGCGAGATTGTCACCCCAAATTGAATTCGACGCGAGTGAGGCGGAGGGAGGCAGCGAGTTTTTCGACGGAAATAGACACGAAGGAGTGAAGGAAAACAAAAATGGAACGATCGAAAGGTAGCTTCAAATGAGATCGGGGCCCGGAGACATCGCGAGCCTTCGAAAGCGTCGGGGAAGCGCTTAATGATAACCGGAAGCTGTCAGTCCGCGACAGACACACGCGGCGAAGAAAAATGCGGGAGGAGGCGCCGCACGCGCCTGCGACTCGTCATTTCCCCCCCCATGATCATTGTGAAATTTTGTGCCCACACGAGCCTTCGACATTCTGACGTGGATCTCGCACACGCGCTTCGGCCCCCGTGACATAATAGCTCGCTCGAACGAACAAGTGCCTCGCGTGCGAATCCCCCGGTTCGTTGTTTCCTTCGACCGTCGTACCAACGAACCTGATGACGGTGAAATTTACATCGTTGGAATGCAACGGATTTTTTTCTTCACTTTTCATTGCTTCATTTTTATGCTTATCCGAAGGCTTATTTGTTTGCAAATTGACGGCGCGAATCTCCGATAAGAATAGGTAAAAACGTTTGGGTGATTCTCAGTGTCGAACAAAATTCGAAGAATGATGAAAAAATTGATTTTCGTTGCGGTCCAACGAGATGTTACGAAGTTGAACCAAGTTTGATGATGGTGCACTTCAGCATCATCAAACACACGATTTACCCGCATTTTTTCAAAATCGATTTCGCCGAGCTCGAACAGTGCAGGAAATGTGGATAGTCCGCGCCCTGCACTGCAGAAACTAGGCGTGTTTGACGTGTGTTCAAAGTATGTAGAAGTAACGCAACATAAAGGATGGACACGCGTCGCCATGTTGATTCTACACACTTATGCATTTGGTACACAGATTGGACTAAACAACACACGTTGATAGCAACACACGAGGAAAAATAACAGGGGAAAAAAGCAACACAGTTTAAGTGTGTTAATCGCGAGTTATTGATCATGGGTTTTAAAAATCACCTTGGTTACGGCATCACGTGAAACTCATTAGTTCATTTGGCATCGATTGATTGACCGGCTAACTGAAGACCACATTTGGCCTCAACTTTTTGTTTTACTTGTAGATCATTTTTGCGTTTGTCACGTGGAAGAACCTGAAATTGGAATCTACTTCTCAAAACCTCGATAGCTGCATTGAATCTTTAGCGACGTATTTTTGTTTCGAAGCCATCACCGACAAGCAAAAAGCGGCCGTCATCTTGAAGCTGCATGAGAACCTAGCCTATGCGAAGACAAGAAAAACAGTGACACCTCTCATAAATACTACAGAGTAATATATAAGTACTGTTGTGTTCAGTTCAGTAAATGCATATATTTTGACGATAAAAAACTTCTGTTATTCAATTTATTATTTCGATGAATCTCGACTATATACAGTACTGCATAAATAAGTGTGTTCTCTTTACACACTTTGAGTGTGTAAATCGCTGTGGACACTTTTTACACGTATTAAAGCGTGTAAGGAAATAACTCACGTGTGTTGCTTGAAAGCCTCTATCCGTGTTATTTTTACACCGTTATTTTGCACACACGTTAAAACGTGTAAAACGTGTATACAGCTATTTACACACCTATAGTGTGTATAAGCAACACATTTGTTTTTGCAGTGTATGCACTCCGTGAACAATCGACGAGTCGTACTCCAGTATCAAGCACGGTCACACGGTCAAAAAGATTTTTCCGTCAAAGATTTCCAGCCATCCGCGTCTCGGTGTCAAGTTTCGCAAAAAACGTCTTGCTCGCGAAGTGAGCGATGAGAAATAATACCAATGGAATGTCCGAAGTTCTCGAGGTCGATAAGTCAACCCTAGTTCAACGTTGATTCCATTTTGAGTGGCACTCAAGTTGCTCGTTGTGTCTACCTACCCACAGACATTTGTGAAGAATCGTGACGCTCAACACTGTTGCGATCATTAAAGCGAGGAACTAAAGAATATAAATAGTAACACCCGGCTATTTATGTAAGGCTGTATCCCGTGTGCGTCTGCAAATAGCTGGCGCACGATGTTATGCAACCGTCGACGAGACCGCGGAAGGATAAACAGACGATGGAGCGAGAGGGGCAAAAAGTTGATGTTATCTGTGGTCCGAAAATGGTGAATAGTAAGAGGTGGGGGGGAGGGGGAGGGAGAGAGAGAGAGAGAGAGAGAGAGAGAGAGAGAGAGAGAGAGAGAGAGAGAGAGAGAGAGAGAGAGAGAGAGAGAGAGAGAGAGAGAGAGAGAGAGAGAGAGAGAGAGAGAGAGAGAGAGAGAGTAATAACTCTCCCGCAATTGTGTAGCGGTTCCATTGGCGGGGGGGGGGGGGGGGTGGACAGATCCGGACAGCGTTACTCGCACGCTTTTATGCTTCAACAGCTTTTTTTACTCCCCCAGCTCGGTTCCTGCTGATTTTCTCTTTTTAGACGCGACTCAATCCTCATCTCCTCATCCTCCTCCGCATCTGCCCGCTATATGGTGTTGTTACATTCAGGGATGCAACGATCTGTATCCTACGCATTAGAATATGCACGGTATATGAACGTGCACACACAAATGCACACACGTCAGCATGTCCCTTCAAACGCACGTGTACGCTCGCGTAGTCGGCGGGACTTCCGGAGTGACTATCTTCCCAGGATAGCGAAAATGAACGCGAGATCCTAATCAAACGCTCTCGCGACTATTATCATCTACGCGAGGCTAATATTTGCCGCATGCACACACGGCGGACCGTGGGGAGAGCCTTGGACAACAATGGAAAAATAATGGAATCTCCGAAATTGTTCAACCGTATCGGGAAATATTGACGAAAC
>CAUJKO010000173.1:0-24846 GCA_963210295.1 Ophion ellenae | reverse complement strand
ACACACGAGGCGTGTGACCGGAGTGAGAGAGGAAAATTTTGCAACGCAACTCACGTATGACACGGAAAATTTGTCGGGTAAATCGATACTTTCGTGCATACAGCGGTCGACCGTGTATTCTGCAATAGCGGCCTGTACACGATGCAACGCACGTGCGATTTCTTTGGACATTTTTTATTCGAGGCGGCAGCGCAATTCTCCCGTTCAATATACATCGAAGCTTATTTATACATATATTTATTTACGTATACGTGAGTATACTCTATGGAAATTGCCACGTCTTGGTACTTTGAGGTTTTATGTTCACATGAAAATAACCGAAAAATGCCTGTTTTATCCGGATTTCTCTTCACAGAAATTTATACGAGATTTCCGAAAAAGTATCTCGTCTCGATTCGCACATATTTCAAGTGCGTGAAATGATTTTCTTTTTATCGTTCAGCTGCTGTAAATTTGAAATAGGCTTGTTCATAGCGCCGTGCGGAGTACACGGGTTGACTTCTGACTTGCGAACCTCCAGGAGAATCGTGCGATCCCGAAAATTCGAGGGGTTTATGAAAGGATTACCCCCACTTGCGATTTTGAAAAAACCGATTTTTTTTATTGCATTTTGTTGAAGTATAAGTATCTGAGAATATGTCCTGAAAATTTTAAGTCGATCCGAACAAAATTGACTGAGATATGAGCGTTGAAAGAGAAGAATCCGCATTGAAAGAGCGTTGAAAGAGAAACTTTAAACGCGTTTTTCTCAAAATGGCATTTCTGAAGTCGGTGACCAAGATTACTCGAACACTAATGAACCGATCTTCTTGAAATTTTGCAGGCTTATTTAATACATAAAAATGTAGTCTTTAATCGTTCGAATTTTTTTTTCGAAAAAAAAAATGGCCGTTTGATAGCCAAAAAACGGCCGTTTTTTTTCGTTAAAATCGAACCATTAACTTTGACTGTCCGCCATTTTGTGAAAAATGAGTATTTTTTAAAAATCCTTCGATTAAAGACTAGTTTATACTTATATTTGAATAAGTCCATCCGCATTTTTTTTTTCAGATGATCCACTTCGCCGCAATGTTGGTCACCGCAAACCGTGTATATAAAAACATTATTTCATTGGCGGCCATTTGCCACTAAACAATGTAATATTTTTCAATAAAAAGATTACTGAAAGTTCTTCAAGATGTGTTCTTTAAGATAGTATATTGATCGATCAAAAAAGTTTTGTAGTTTTCTTTAAAAAAATGCATGAAACAGGCCTTTTTTGCGCTACAAGTGGGGGTAACGCCTTAACATATGTGATTGTGGTTATGACGTGTACAAAAGTGGGGTCGAAAAACCAATTTGCAGAATTGTTCCGCGAGATCGAACATACATTTTCGAAAACAGCCTTTTTGGCGTAGAAATTTTAATTCTCCGAAAAAAAACTTCGAACTATCCGAGAAAAAATGCGGTGCGCTTCTGGGCCAGGATTCGAACACGGGACCTTTCGATTGCCGGTCGACTGCTCTGACCACTGAGCTACGCCAGGCCGCTTACCTCACAAAATATATATTACAGGGTGTCCCTCTTATCTCTGCCACCCAAAATAACTTGGTAATTATCGACGTCACAAAAAAATGTTCCAGAAAAAAGTTGCACGGTGTGAAGTGGGCCATCAAATGCGACCATTTTTTTTCGGTGGACGCGCTGACGCACAGTAAAGGTTACCTCCACTTTTTAAAACAGAATGGTACATTTTTTTCAACCATCTTGTGGACCCCCTCGAGCCGCATAAAAAACATTAGGAGGTCAAAGTCGTTCAAGGTCATTCAAGGTCACCTATTAAAATGAAATACAAATCTAAATATCTCGGATCACTATCAAATATTTGGTAGTGATGCGAGATATTCAGATTTGTATCGTCGATACTGACCTTGAATGACCTTGAACGACTTTGACCCCCTAATGTTTTTATGCAGGTTGAAGTGCTCCACAAGATGGTCGAAAAAATATACCATTCCATTTAATAAAATGTAGGTGACCTTCACTGTGCGTAAGCGTCTCCGCGGAAATAGAAACAAAATTAGTCGAATTTGATGGCCCCCTTCACACCGTACAACTTTTGTCTGGAACATTTTTTGTGACGTTGGTAATTACCGAGTTATTTCGGGTGGCAGAGATAAGAGGGCCACCCTGTATATATTTTTTAACGGGCGGTTGTAGATTGACAATTGTAGTACATGAGATAGCTACTACGAAAAGGAAGGGAATGGAATAATGATTTTTTGAAATCTGTTAATAATTGCCGCAGTTATCGAGTGAACGGTTTAAAAAAAGTCTTGTCAAAGCGAATGCGTTCGAAATTGGTTTTCCTGTTATTTCGCGTTCACAAATGTGACATGCCTGTGAAGTCAAATCAACTCGAAATTTCTTTTTTAGAAGAAATGCAATAAAAATGTAAAAAATATTTATTATCTGATGGAAGGCTACCGCTAAGTAATTGTTTTCCTTTCTTCGTACAGGTTGGTCAATGGTATTGAGGTTATTAAAGTGACGAACGTTTTATTATTCGATGGAAGGCCACCGCTGAGTAATTGTTTTCCTTTTTTTCGTACAGTTCGGTCAATGGTAATTAGGTTATTAAAGTGACGAACGTATTACTCTCTCTCTTTCTCTTTGTCTCTCTCTCTCTGAATATTTATTAACATCAATCAATCGATTAACAATCATCGAATCAATCATTTTCTCGCCATATCCGTATCACTTAACTCGATCAACGATCCGTATTTGTTAATTACGCAAATGGTTAAATTTCAACGTTTATCAGGATGAATTGGTGGCACTCTAGTAGCGCGTATCCGAAAAATCATAGCCAAATGCATACAGGCTCGTACGGCCAATTTTCGAATCGCGTGCTCATGTCGTTGATTAATACCGATTGCACTACTGCGTACTGTGCCGACGCCGAACGAAAATTCCATTTATTATTGTATTTTCGGCTGCGAGGTAGCATATTGATTCCGACAGTGCTGGTATAATAATCGGGTTTATTCGATGCTCGGACACGGCATTAAAACGAAATAACGAGAGGAATTATCGTAACGATTAGCCTGGCAATTGAGCCCCGAAGATGGTGCCCATAACCGTAGATCATAATACAAAGTTTATCGGAGCACAAAGTCCGCCCGCGGTTTCAGCGAGACGAAAACGTATAGAGGTATAGACTGCGCGTGCATGTAGAGTTTCGTTTGCAGTATCTCTCCTTATCCCCCTCTCTAACGCAAGTACGCGATCGTATATGTGCGACCAAGTTTTAATTGTTATACGGGTCGTTGTGAGCCACGGAGGCGTTATTTCGTTGCATGAACGATCATTAAATCAAGATTACCGTATCGCTCGTGTCTATTAAAGTTCGCCCCGATGCGTCAAGTACTAATTGAACATCATATCGTAATATCCTCGCAACACGAGAACTCCCCTCCTCCATCCGCCCGCGCAGCTGTTGGCGTAGACTCGGCAATACTCGCTTCTTCGTTATTAATAACAAAGTTGCGTGCAACGTCGCGGAAGTTGATTCGAACCCGATATCATTGTATCGGGTTTGAATCGACCGCGTGTGTGCGTCAAATGCGGCAAAACTGTCAGTTGAATAGGATAAACCGACCAGTGAATGGACGGGGACCAGTGAATGGACAAAAGCTGATTTATACTCAAAATCAGCAAAGCATATGAATTGTCGATACACTGAGAAAAAAAATCATTGATCCATCATTGGTGTTATTGAATGAAATTTCACTGATTCAATTGCAAAATTGTTGGTGTACTTAATCGGATTTATTAGTCGAAACAAAACGCTATTGACTTCAATAACATGATAAAATTGGAAGTTTTTTTCATTCAAAAGAAATATTGTTAGCCGAGAACAATATATTATTGGAACTATCTAAAAATTTATCGCGAACAAATTATATAGTTTTGAATGTATTTTCTGCAACGAACAAAAAAAACCTTTCAATTCATACCATGAATATTGTTGATTCGAGTAAACAAGAAAAATTGAATTTCGCTCGTTTGATTCAGATAAAATTTCTATTGAGTAAAGTTTTTTTTATTGTTTTCACCTCATCCGATATTAATTTTCAGTACGTTATTCGTTGAAATATTAATATTTTATTTTCATTGAAAAATATTAAGCAAATGTCTGAATTGGTTAAAGAATTATGCGAAAATAAAAAAAATGTCTTGCGCATTTGGTTGAAAAAAAATCAACCAAATCATGGCCGAGCGCCACCGAAATTATAGGTGTGAGGAAACCCGTAGTTCTCGGAGTAACCGCTAGAAGCCGCACGCGCGCTCGTTTCTCGTAAGCGTAGCGCGAACCGAAAATCTATTTAAACGCCGGAGAAACTCTAAAGAGTATCGCTTCTTGGCCTGTGGCTAAGATCAAAGTGTAGTATCTGTTCTAATCGGTTGAATATCTGATATTCTCTCCATGGACATTCCATTGGATATCTGATATTCTCTCCACTATTATCGTGGATGATCATTCTAATGCTCACTTTTTATTTAAGATTTAAAACAAATTGAAAAACTTACGTCCCATGGCATATTCGTTTCGATGCAGTAAAGAAATAATTAATTCTATTGATTATATTTTTGTACGAAATAAAAAATATTTGTAGCAATCGCTTAATTATTTCATCCCATACATCTACGGATTGTATATACAATGATGTCAATAGAATATAATTTTATTCGAAGGATAATGTAGATATTCAGAGAACAGAAGAGTTTTTTCAAATGAAATAATTTGTTATTCATATCAATCACATTTTCCAATATTTTATAGTATTGGAACAATCTCATATATCGGTGGCATTCCGCAGCAGCACATTTATTTGGATCAACCAATATTTTTTTTTTATTCATTTGGTTTTTTTTCTCAGTGTAAAAACTCGAATCGCTATAATTTGGCAAAAAAATCACAGCTATTGGTGAAATCGATTTCTCAGTTTAATGTCGAATTTTGACGCTACACGGAATTTTCCTAGTTTGTGGTACTTGCACACCGCGCAACTTACAAGGAACATCACTTTGGTGTCCTCCTTCGATTTTGTTGCAACTTTTTTATGTGGAAGAGTATCAAAAACTAAGAGACACGTATTTTTTATCCGCGGAAAAACGGTTTTAAGGGGTGAAAGGCACTCTCGAAAATAGGGGTGTTTTACGTTTTTCTTCGACAACTCTATCGTTCTTATCTCCAATGTATAGTACACAAAAAAATAAACACTGTTGCCATTTGAAATTTTGTTATATCCCGTACCGTCAAAACGCTATCGACGAAAAATGAAAAACATCCCCATTTTTTAGAGCGCGTTTCACTCTCTAAAACGGTTTTTCTGCCGATAAAAAAAATACGTGTCTCTTAGTTTTGCATACTCTTCCTCATAAAAAAGTTTCAACAAAATCGGAGGAGGACACCAACGTGATGTTCCCTGTTAGTTACGATACGGCTGTGCACAGTAGGTGTTCAAAACGCGAAAACAATAGTTTTTATAAATTATGAACGTAAGTATTACTTTTATTACTTGAGAAAGAATCAATCATTGATTTTTTGCAAAATTTCAAAATAAATTCGTAATAATAGGTCAGAATTAGACATGTTTATTCACTGGTGCGGTATTCTAATCTCTTTCCAGTGAATGGACACAGGGCTCTGTTCGGATAATTCTCAAAGTAGAGTAAAAAATTTAGCTTATCTGCTGAAAATTACTGAATTAATTATTGTTAAAACATGGCAATGTATATTTCATGAAATGTCATCAAATCAATTCTCAATTTTTAAAAAACTTAATTTTCTATTTCTTTGTCGAAATCAACTTTGGTAGTTTGTTTTTAAATTACGATGCATAAAAGCTATAATACTTATATCTTTAAGAATATTATCGTTATTGTGCAACACGGTGATCGCCGAATATAGCATTTAATAAAAATAAATCATTTTGCTAGGCAGCATCCGTCTACAGTACGCGTCCATTCACTGGCGGTTGAGCGTCCATTCACTTGTCATTTCGTTCATTCACTGGCGATCAGGTCATTTTGCTACTTATCTATTAATTCTTTTAATATTATTTACAGCAATTACTTCGAATATTTTTCCTACCATCAGAATAATATATTTTGGTAGCTATAGTCATTGAGAAATTCTTTTTGATAGTATTTCCATTTTACAGTCAATTTGAGTCCTACAGTGTCGTTATTCGTCCATTCACTGGTCGGTTTGCCCTAATATTGCAAATTGTTTCAGTCTGAATATCGCAAATTTCGTGTAACGAGAAAAAAGAAAAGAGTTATTTCTTATTTTTGTAGGTAACATGTCTTAGCTACTCTAAGAGAGGAAACAACTGTGACGGGCCGAAAAAGGTCATGTTCACCATTTTTTCCTTCAACGTGATTATTTATTTGGGATTTGAAAAAGGTATGTTATTAAGCATACGTTGAAGTTGTCTCGTGTAAATTTGTCTATAAAAAAAATAAAAATTAACCCCGCCATCGAGGTATAATAGAGCCTTTGGATGAAAAATGTGGTCCAACGGCCGGGTCGATAACTTGACACTGGTTGGTCCGAAAAATAAAAATAAAAAAGTTTTATAATCTATATAAATGTAGATCTCGTTGTACGTAGCCATTTAATTTTTTTTTCGAAATGGCAGGTGTTCAAACAAGTGTAATTTTGATGAAACTTTTACGTATATTCGGGGTCTTTACCCTTCGCGCCCAGACGTTCTGGCTATCACACGCTAGTCACTGGGGTCGCAATGACCCCAGGCGTGTTTCAAACGATTGCCGCGCTGCTCGTATCGTCCCGAATGACTCATAAAAATTCAGGATATTAGTTTGGACATTCTAGATTGTGCCATTCTCGGTAGTATATTTTTATCGAATTTTAAAATGGCGGCAAAAAATCAGCAAGGAGTCAATGCGTGAAAAAGCCCTTTTTACTAAAAAAATCATAATTCTCGCAATTTTCAATTATTTTTCATAAAATTTTAGGGTGATCCTCTTGAGATATAACAGTTCAAGAAAAAAATAGCTCCATAGTGGGAAATAGTTTGAGGAAAAAAATAGCTTCACATCCGACCCTAATCTGTACTTACAAGAGATACACCTTGAGAAGAGATAACTTATAACAGTAATATTGACTTGAAGTTGCGCTCGGGGTCATTTTAACCTCCAGTAACCGCGGAGAGTTAAAAAAATAGTAGAATAAAAAAGGCCCCGTACAACGATAGATAATGCAACTACGGAAATGTTGGTTTTTAAATTAAAAATCGGACAATTATAAAGCGATGATTCCGGCCAGGTCAAGAAAAGTCGTTTCGAGAAAAATCTGATTGAAAGTTTTCGTATACGAAAATCATCGGCGCTACCTGCTCTCGCTAAATCTTCTGTAACTCGGTCAATTGTGAATATTTGAACTTGAAAATTTCTTCACTTGTTCTTGAATGTGTGTAGTTTTAGAAAAAGAAAAAAAAATCGACTCTTTTGACCCGTCATAGTGGTGTCGTGCCTTAAGGGGTTATATACGCTCAGGAGGCCCAAAATGATCGATTTTTCAATAATTCTTCTTGGGAAGACCCTTAAATATATTACAGTAAAAATTTGTACACATATTATGGTAACTTTTAACTGTATGTTAACTTTTTTTATTTGTAAAAATAATTATTTTGAAAGCTGCTAGAGCTGACCCCCATGGAAATTTATGTATGTAAAATATATGCAGAAAATATATGCTACATATATATATATATATATATATATATATATATATATATATATCGCTCGCATATATAGTGACGAAAAATAGAATAATACGTATATATTCAGTATATGTGCACCAAATATATGACGCATATATGACCCATATATTTTTGACATATTTTCAATCTATTTTTTTGTCAGAAAAATATATCAAAAATGTATGCGTCATATATGACTCATATATGTGTCATTTATGCGTCATATATGACGCATACATTTTTGATACATATTCCTGACAAAAAATATATGCTGTGTATGAACAATATTACAGTTAAACTTAATAAAACTTAAAACTTAAACTTAAAAAAACTTAACTTACAGTTAAAGTACGCTATTACATATAAACACTATATACAGATATGCTACGCATATCTGTATATATGTGGCATATATATACCATTTATGCAGTATATATGTGGTATGTACGCAGTGTGTATGCAACATATATGCTAAATATATGTGGTATATATGCAGGGTAAATGCTACATATATCATTGATATATGATACATTGATATACAGTAATACCACGCATATACATCTCATATATAAAAACGTTACGGAAATTAGAATTTGGCACATATATGCAACATATATTTTCAATATATGGCATACATTTCACATATATTACAATTATTAATAAAATTAATTTGCAGTATATTTTTGCGTATAGAAATTTCCATGGGGGGATCTCCGGGTGCACCTCTAAAAAAGGCATCTTGCGGTGAGCACGATATCTCTGGACTGGATCGTCTAAGATGAAAAATCCAAAAATATTTCGTTAACATAATAGATTATCTTGCAATTGATCGAAGGAATAAGCAAAAAAATCATTTTTGATAAAATGGCGGCTTCTAAAAAAAATCGTATATAAGTACAGTATAATATAATTATATAAGTAAGTATATAACCGCTTAACAAAGAATAATAAAGAAACTACACTTCCAAAAATAACTGTCAATAGGAAACGTTTGTTTGGATTGTTTGTTCGATGTTATTTGGAACTGGAACGCTTCCGGAGATATTTGTTTCGAGATTATTTACACGCGCTACCCTTTATTCGCTTTTTACGGCATCAAAAAGCGGAATAGAATTCTTTGAAAGCATTTACTCCCGGCTCTGTCTACTTTTTTATCAGTTTTTTTCGTCGCGACTCGGTTTCCCGGTTGGCAAATGGAGACATTTCTTTTGCATATTGGCATATCCTGCTCGAGGGCTCGTACGATTCACAATATAAGAATTATTCGCCGTAGCCATTGTACATGGGCAATTTATCAGTGTACGACAAAAGTTCAGAGCCCTTGTTGGAGCTCACATTCCAAGGGGCGTCATCGTACGACTCTCAAAGGTGTGCTTGTTGCGCAAGTTGATATCTCGAGTCAAACCTGTATTATTGCCCTCACGTGGTATTGCCATTTTATGACGTGTATTTATATTCCGTGCGGGAGACCCTTGACAACCCTGTTTTCCACAAAGGTACCCTACAAAAAGGTGCAAGGGCTTGACGAACTCGAGAAGCCGCTGAAGTACCGGCGTGAAAGGACGAGCTTCGTCGACTCGTACAACGCGTATCCGCGAAATACGTGGCAATTTCCCGATAATCTCCTTTTACCGATGGGAAGTTGGATATTTTTTCCATTATTCCTGGGAAATTACGAAGGTAATTATGCATAAGTAGGACACCACCAGAATTTCACTGTAAAATTTTTTTTTTAGCATAACCTTTCTATTTGGTCATCACTAATATTCCGGCGGGGGAGGCAAACCCAAACCCAAACATTTTTTCTGAGCCAAATGTTCCAAATATGTGAACCAAGTATTAGTTCTTAAAGATTGTTTAAAATTGCACCTTGTTTGACTATTTTCTTTTCCGTTTTTGTAGTCTATCTTCTGTTGCAACGCCACGTTAAATTATTTGCGTTTATCGTCGCCGATACGTCACACTTGGGACACTTCACTTCTCTACAAATGACGCTGTGATTTTGTAACACCTTCAAACTATGATTTGCGTCCTCATTTCATTTTCTTTATCATGGAACTTTTGGCACTTTTTTAATAAATTATTGTGGCTTTTTATTTACTGAATTGTTTTGTATGAATAAAGTGATTTTCCACACTATAAATGTTCATCTTCATTTCATGTGCTAACACAATTTGTTTCTATTGAAATGTCCTATTTTATCACGTATTTCCGGGAACTTCAAAAGCCCATAACTTTTTATGGCGAGATGACCGCCGCGAATTCTCTTCGGCATTGAATTCAGGAATGCTTTTTCTAATAATCCCCCACCCCCCCCCCCCCGGCCGGCTTCATGAGGCGGCGGATTTTAGGGACACCTAAAAAGGCCTAGGCAAATACAAGTGATTAACATAGGAGGGGCGGCACAAAGTCAAGTGGCCTATACTAAAGTATAAATCCGGCACTGATATTAAGTATGGATATTACCCGTGCCGAAATCTGTTGGGAAGTCCCCGGATCCTACCACATCCCTATAAGATTTTGATCGCGACGCCGCACATGGGGATTTCACATTGGGATCCAAACCGATTCCGCGTCATTTTCCGATCGACGCCCTTCGAGACTTTTTTTTATTTGTAATTCTTAATCGAAATTTGTTGGATATTCCAAAAAAAAATTGAATTGGTAACATTTTGTCAATGGGCTCGAAGCTCCTTGAAATATACTTTTCTAAGTGATTTTGACTGTCTTAAAATAAGATTTATACTTTTTACAGATCCCCTCATTTTGTATATCTATATATTTCGATTAGAAAATTCAGTGTACAGAATGCGATGGAATCCATAAAAAATCGTGTCAGATTCTGTTCGAATTCTTTAGGATTCAAATTCGATTCGTACGTTCCAATGGGGAATATTGATGAGAATCCAATGTACGAGCGAGGCGTTTTAGTATACTTGGTACCGTTGGTACTTTAGCATTCAGTAACTTTAGTACTTTAGTGCTTAGTAACTTCAGTACGTTAGTAGCTTTAGTACTTAGTAACGTTAATACTTAGTAACTTTACTACTTAGTAACTTTGGTACTTAGTAACTTTAGTACTTAGTAACTTTAGTGCTTAGTAACTTTAGTACTTAGTAACATTAGTACTTAGTAGCTTTAGTACTTAGTAGCTTTAGTACTTAGTAACTTTAGTACTTAGCAACTTTAGTACATAGCAACTTTAGTACATAGCAACTTTAGTACTTAGGAACGTTAGAACTTAGTAACTTTGGTACTTAGTAACTCTGGTACTTAGTAACTTTGGTACTTAGTAACTTTGGTACTTAGTAACTTTAGTACTTAGTAACTTTAGTACTCAGTAACTTTAGTACTTAGCAAATTTAGTACTCAGTAACTTTAGTACTTAGTAACTTTAGTACTTAGTGACTTTAGAACTTTAGAACATAGTAACTTTAGAACTTAGGGGCCGTCCATATATTACGTTATCGACTTTGCTAATTTCACCCCCCCCCCTGCAATGATCCACTCCTTCCTATCGTCATAATCCAATTATCGTTGCCGTCATTCAACGACCAGACCCCCCTCCCCCCAATTTTACAATAACGTAATTTATGGACGGCCTCTCAGTAACTTTAGTACTTAGTAACTTTAGTGCTTAGTAACTTTAGTACTTAGTAACTTTCGTACTTAGTAACTTTAGTACTTAGTAACTTTAGTGCTTAGTAACTTTAGTACTTATTAACTTTAGTACTTAGTAGCTTCACCACTTAGTAACGTTAATACTTACTAACCTTACTACTTAGTAACTTTAGTGCTTAGTAACTTTAGTACTTAGTAACTTTAGTACTTAGTAACTTTAGTACTTAGTAGCTTTAGTACTTAGTAACTTTAGTACTTAGCAACTTCAGTACATAGAAACGTTAGAACTTAGTAACTTTAGTACTTAGTAACTCTGGTACTTAGTAACTTTAGTACTGAGTAACTTTAGTACTCAGTAACTTTAGTACTTAGTGACTTTAATACTTAGTAACTTTAGTACTTAGTGACTTTAGTACTTAGTAACTTTAGAACTTAGGGGCCGTACATATATTACGTTATCGACTTTGCTGATTTCAACCCCCCCCCCCCCCCCTGCAATGATCCACTCCTTCCTATCGTCATAATCCAATTATCGTTGCCGTCATTCAACGACCAGACCCCCCTCCCCCCAATTTTACAATCACGTAATTTATGGACGGCCTCTCAGTAACTTTAGTACTTAGTAACTTTAGTGCTTAGTAACTTTAGTACTTAGTAACTTTAGTGCTTAGTAACTTTAATACTTGGTAACTTTGGTACTTAGTAACTTTAGTGCTTAGTAACTTTAGTACTTAGTAACTTTAGTACTTAGTAACATTAGTGCTTAGTAGCTTTAGTACTTAGTAACTTTAGCACTTTAGTACTCAGTAATATTTTAATACTTAGTAACCTTAGTTATTTAGTACCTATTATTATCAGTACCTTAGTACTTAGTAACGTTAGTACTTTAATGCTTACTACCTTTAGTACTTTGCCACCTAGCAACTTGAGTACTTTAGTAATCAATAATTTTAGTACTTCAGTACTCCCCTATCAGGAAGTGGGGAAAAGTATAGGAATCCAATTGGGTACCTATGCCAATTTCTGCACGTGTACGTTTCTATTATACACCATACACGCTTCGTAGAAATATGAAGAGACGAGTGTGCGAGCGCGCCCGTGGGTTGTTCGTGGAATCGGTGAGTGTATTCGCGGACGCTCCATTCGCGATATCCATGCAAATGATGTGTCGCTAAACGGCAGCTGCATTTAGGTTGCAATTATAAACAGATTAGAACTCTCGCGCGGACTTGACTCTATGGTAATGTCAACCGCAAATCCCGCCCCCGCCCCCGTGTGTATTACGTCGCCGTGTGTACAATTTGCGCACACCAACTCCTCCGGATGCATTAGCGACCGATTGCCACGCCGCAAGGAAGCCAATCCTCTTCGTCACCCGCAACTCCGCACCACTCTTGGAGCGTGTGATCCGGTGCGGTCCTCGTCGCTCGCCCAACTGTCGCGGGAAACGGCAAAGTGCCCGAATTTGCAAATTCATCGAATTCATACCACATCGGCGCCCGAGGCAGTATACGTTTCCTCTCCCGCCGCGTAACTATATTTCCTCAAACTGTGTACACAAAGCCCGACGCTTCACTCCGCGTGCGACAGAAGGCAGCTTAAACAATTCTCACTTCCATGCGGAAGACCACAGTCATTACGGCCGCGTACCGTCTGCGTGAGAATCGTTTCCCGGTCGCTGCACGCACTTGTTACGAGACTTGCGCTTGGCTTGCACACACATTTATCGTACGAACGCCACATATTGTGAGGTCGGAAGAAAAAGAAATCCTCTTCGCATTTCTGTATCATCGAACGATTTTAACGGTCAGCTGGAACGTGTCCTTTTTACGGTACAGTTATCTCACTTTGCGAGGAAGCCTACCCGTGCGAAAATTGAGTTGGGGCTGTGATCGGGCCCCGATAATACTCCCCTTACTTTATTCGGGCCCTAATCTGGAATCCACATGAGGGCCGTTAGCGGCCGGTCACACTTTGTCAACAAGGGCCATTGAAGGCGCAACGACCGGGGCCTTATAAGTTGCCTCAATGGCGCCTCATCAAAACCATTATAGCGCCCTGAAAATGCCTCAACGGCGCCTCATCATAACCATTTCAGCGCCATAAAATATCCGTATCAGTGGATATACGTGTCTGTTAAATGCGTCAGGGTATATCTGTATTTGTTTTTATGTAATTGTTCATTTGCATAGGTGTGGGCGTGAGTACATGTGTATGTATGTGTGCGCGCGTAGAAATGTGATTGCGTATTTGCATGTGAGCCTTTATGACAAACTGCCATGACAAAATTAATACACCAAATAATCCATTCTAAGGAATGGATGTGTAGTAGAAATAAAAAAAAATATATGGGTCTACTGAATCACTAGAATCTATTTCCATTGAGGGAAAGATCTGGAAAACTTAGACCAATTTATTTACTTATCCTACACAGTCAGATAAAGTTTATGAATGGGAAATATCAGCAAAGTCTTCAGAAGAAATAATTTTCCCTATGATGAGTATTGAGCGGAAATTAGTTGCTATAAAAATGTCGAGAAAACCGGTTGGGGCTGTTCATACTTATGCGCTAGCATTACTCCATATATGAGTGAAACCATGAGTAATTGTTTGTATCTATGTAAAAGGTTTCTTTAATTTGATAAATAAATACTGTCTGATGTTTGTCTGCATATTTGTGTTCATCGTTGATTTTTTATTTGCTAATGCCCTTACGCTTTTTCCCAATTTGCGTTCGATAATATTATTCGATCGATGTATATAATCGATTTGAATAATTGAAATACCATCGACCATGTAGCCTAAGCTATTTATACTGGTTTATCGCTATAATAGTCAGATATGGGCCTATTGTGGAAATCCCTACTTAATTATTCCTATACTGGCCAAGTCTGGGCCTATTGTGGCAATCCCTACAGGTTTATCCCTATAATGGCCAAGTCGGGCCCTATTGTGGAAATCCCTACAGGTTTATCCCCATAATGGCCAAGTCGGGGCCTATTGTGGAAATCCTTACAAGTTTATCCCGATAATGGCCAAGTCTGGGCCCATTGTGGAAATCCCTACTAGGGAAAGTACTAGGGAAGCCCTGAAAGGCCCTTATTTTTATTAGGGATGCCCTATCAGTTTTCCGCACGGGTACCAGGAAGTCTACCAGGTCGACCAAGAGAAATCCTTAAGGGGTTAGGTCACAGTGACGGGTATAAACTCATGTGCGAATTTAACCATTTTTTTCGTGTGAAAAAGTGATTCACTCATAAAATTAATTGCACATCTGTTTACAATGGATATCAAGCTGTTAGAAAATATATACATTTTTTTCGATGTACAAAATGGCGGCTTACTAATATTTTCTTTTGTTATCTTTTTCTTTAGGCGCTCCGAGGCGTGACATTCAGCATCTACAATTTTTTACCTAGAACAGTACGTAAGGAATTTAAAAAATATTGTTTTATTCAAAAGTTGTAGGTATTTGAATTGAGTTGTAGGTATTTGAATGAATTTTCAGTGAAAAATTTCGTATGAAACTGCTCATAAAATGAAGTTTTCGATTACTCAGAAACTCCGTACGTACTTCTCTGCGAAATGCAATTAGAAACATAACTTTTGAATTTGAAGTAAATCGAGTGAAAATTGTTGAAGTTATTCATCACGCCAATTGGAAAAAAGCCGTTTCGAGAAAAACGTGTTTAAAGTTTTAGGTACTCTATGGCCGTGCCAGAAGTGGGCTTACGTCATACGCACAAAGTCGGTGAAAAAGATGTTCTTGCTATAAATCGAATAGTAACTTATTCTTATGATGATAAAGCACCGTTTTAGCGGAAAAAAAATCGATTTTTTGAAAATTCTACTGTGACCTTACCCCTTAAGGGATAACACCACTCTAGCAGCAGAAAATAAGGCCTAACTTTGACAATTGATTTTGGGAGTATGATAAAAGGAATAGGATTCCTTTTGAGAGAGTTTATTTAACCCATATCGAAGTATGAAAAAAAATATTATAATTTTCATACAAAATGGCGGCGACAGAGTCCATCTTGAAAAACATGTTTTTTACAAATAGCTTCACGGGAGGACAGTTTTCTTGTACAGTATAAGACCTGGAACAAAAACCAAAAAAATTATAGTCTAGGTAAATTAGCTATGGGCTACGAGGGATTTTTTAAATTAATTTTGAACAAATTGCGCACTATGAAGCAAAAAAATCGATTTTTTGCCCAAAAAAAGCAGTAAATTATTGATTCAAGAAAGTTTACATTTACTCAAAAAACGGCTACGTACTCCCATAGAGAGTGTAATTGTGAAGGTACTATCAATATTTCAAATCGATCCATGCTAAGGTGTTTGAGTAATCTATCCTCCCAGTTTGAAAAAGTGGTTTTAAGAAAATGGCGTTTAAAGTTGTACGAGCACTTGAATCTTTGAAATTTTTGTTTACCTTTAATCTGCGATGCCTGCCCCATACGATAGAAATTTTTGTTAGAGTGGTGTTATCCCTCAAGGGGGGAGATATCTTCGGCGAGGGCAAAAATCGTTAATTTTCATGATTTTTTTTAAACGAAAGATTTCTTCACATATTTTGAGACTTGCAAAGAACGTCACTTAAGTGTCCGCCATCGATTTTGTTGAAACTCGTATATCTGATGAAGCATTAAAAACTATGAGACAAGTATTCTTTTCTGCGGAAAAACGTTTTTAGGGGGGAACCAACCCGTCAAAGAAAGGCGTGTCCCCCCTTAATTATTTTTTTATCAATTATTCTATAGTGCATTTTTCATCGCTGTATATTAGAAGAGTTTTGGTTTTTGTTCGATTCAGATCTGCTTGTGGGTGAAACTGCAAAACCACCCCTTGACACGCCTTTCTTTGAGGGGTGGTTTTCCCCCTTAAAGCCGTTTTTCCGCAGATAAAAAAATACGTGCCTAATAGTTTGCAATGCTTCATTACATATTTGAGTTTCAACAAAATCTACGGTGGACACTTAAGTCATGTTCCTTGTAAGGTATGTTTTATTACTAGATTTGGCTGTTACAAGAATTTTTTTTCATTTATCTTTAAAAATTGCGGCCGTATGGTCTTCTAAGCTGCATTTTCAAAACTGGCGTGACGTAATAGCTAGAAACCTAATCAACCAATTCTGATTAAATTTGGTATACATAGGTTAGTGAAACCTTATTGTCTAAAACATGACCAAATGTTTTTGCAAATTAAAAAAGTATTTTTTTTTATTGCAAAGTGAAACTATTTTTTTTGTTGATAAATTTTGTTGATAACTTATGAAATATAGGTCAAATATAGCCAAATATATTTTCAATTTTCCGAAACATTTAATCGAGTACTTTTCTTCAAAAAAATTCCTGAAAATCACCCAAATTTTCAGCATTCATAGTGGTTTAGTGCTTTAACAGTACGCGAGCTTTTTTCGACGAATCAAAAATTGTTAAAAATATATAATTTTTTAGATGAAAATTATGGTCGAAAAAACGAACGTTTTTTTTCAAACTCGTCTCTATTTTTCTTTTAATTATTTTTGAATTCCCCCCGTACTTGACTGCTAAAAATAATCTAATTCACGAAAATATCTCACTCTTAGTTCCGAGACTAAATTTACGACAGTTCTACTGCGTGCCGCGGAGAGGGTTGGCTGAAAAACAGTTGCGCTATAGTGACTCGTGCGCCGCCATTTTGTATACTTTAGACAAATAATGTTTTTTTACATACTTCAATATATACCTTATAAAACCTAAAAGCTCTTTTGACTATGTATTTAATTCCTTTCTGTAAAAATCCAAAGAAAACGGTCGAAAATGGGTAGTTGCAGTGGTGCCCTCCCTTAAGGAATCATTTTACATAAAAATATCAAGTGCCTGGGGTGCTATTATAGGCATTTAATGAGTCTTATAATCGTCATTGAGATCAAAATCAACTTGAGCAACATTACAACCAACTTTACCCACAGTATGATAAACTTCAACAACAAATTGTTGTTCAAGTTTATTCCCCGTACCCGCCGCCCACCACAGAAGGTTCGCGCTCTGTCAAAGTAGCCCCAAAAACTGTCAAAATTACCCTGAATGTCAAAGTAGCCCCCCGAGTCGAAATTTTCGAGCCACGTTCAACCCACAAAATGAAGGCGAGCAGAAATCGGCGTGAGCGGATTATTGAGGATCTAAAGGAGGGTACAATGTTTGAAAGAATCATGCGTTAGAGCCTCCGATGAACCTCCGGCATGGCAGAAAGTAGACTTTTTGACTCAAAGGAGGTCAGTAAGGCTCACAATTGAACCTACGGAACCTCAGGTCGGCCTACTTCGAGCGCTCCCGCAGAACCTACTGCCCCTCCTTTCGGCCTACTGTACACTGCTAAACAAAAAAATTAATTTATATAGAATCTATTTAAATAAAATAGGTTTTTTCCTTGTCTCACAGCCTACTACGATCATATTACTTTCAAATATATTTATATATATTAATAAAGATGAGATTCATATTAATCTTTATTTGCTTACAATGTACACTGTGAAGCTAAGTGTACTATATGCATAAAATATTTCATAAATCGAAAATAAAATGAACTCCTTAATTGAGAGCTTTACCAGAAGGATTTTTATCGTAATTCGTCATTCCCTGGCCTTTAGAATTGATTTTTTTCGAAGAAAATATCTGCCTTATATGCGACTTGAACCTAGTCCTACCTACTCATAAGTACGCTCCGCTGCCCCTATGCTACCGAGTGCTTATAACATTTTGGTCGCTAATATGGTATAAGAGACCAAATGAATACCTCTAACTATTTGTTGCATCACATAAGCTATATGAATTAGTTAATATGATTGTGATAATTAGAGAGTTTCATCGAATAACATGCTATAGATTTTTCAAACACACACACACACACACACACACACACACACACACACACACACACACACACACACACACACACACACACACACACACACACACACACACACACACACACACACACACACACACACACACACACACACACACACACACACACACACACACACACACACACACACACACACACACACACACACACACACACACACACACACACACACACACACACACACACACACACACACACACACACACACACACACACACACACACACACACACACACACACACACACACACACACACACACACACACACACACACACACACACACACACACACACACACACACACACACACACACACACACACACACACACACACACACACACACACACACACACACACACACACACACACACACACACACACACACACACACACACACACACACACACACACACACACACACACACACACACACACACACACACACACACACACACACACACACACACACACACACACACACACACACACACACACACACACACACACACACACACACACACACACACACACACACACACACACACACACACACACACACACACACACACACACACACACACACACACACACACACACACACACACACACACACACACACACACACACACACACACACACACACACACACACACACACACACACACACACACACACACACACACACACACACACACACACACACACACACACACACACACACACACACACACACACACACACACACACACACACACACACACACACACACACACACACACACACACACACACACACACACACACACACACACACACACACACACACACACACACACACACACACACACACACACACACACACACACACACACACACACACACACACACACACACACACACACACACACACACACACACACACACACACACACACACACACACACACACACACACACACACACACACACACACACACACACACACACACACACACACACACACACACACACACACACACACACACACACACACATATAAAATTCCTCTCTCTCCACCTTCTCTACGCCCCGCCCCTTTGATATGAGTGTTGCAATAAAGATGGACCGTTAGTTCAATCAAATAGAAAAATGGTTAACTCTACGAAAATTCTATTTAAGGTAAATTAAAAAAAAAACTAGATCCATTCAGTGAACTTAACTAAATTGTTTTTTTGAACAGATGAAAATGTTGAATTGATGAAACCGAATCACAGATTTATTAGGATCAAATAAAATATGTAGTTGGACGATATTAAAGATTGATTTTCTATAAATAAACATTTTTGAAATCAATAATTTTAATAATGGAATGCAATAGGAAAAATTGAAATGCAATATGAAAAATCTAGTTAATTCAAATAAAAAAGAATCAAATAGACGCGGTTAGTTAATGTCATATTTAGCGGAAAAAAATAAAAATATGCTTCATACATACACGTGGAAATATTTTTTAAATTTTCGACGTGCTAAAAATGAAAACAAAGAAAACCAAACATTTTATTTAAAATCGACGGTGATCGGCCGTCGCCATTTATCAACTCATTATTGAATTAACAAGAAAAACAAAACGAACGAAAACAAAAAGAAAAAATCGAATGAGGTTGAATTCTAAACCGACAATTTCAATCCTTTAGAACATGAAATAGACTATAATTAACACCCTAACGTTCCATATAGATATCAACATTATATGTTATTTAGATCTACACTGCCAGCCAAAAGTTTTCGGACATTCCACATGATCGCAAAACTTTTGAGCGCTGGATAATTGCCAAATAATGTTAGAGTAATATAATTCATTTCATTTATTATTTCGCGAAGATCCTATACAGATCTATATAATTAAGTAATTATACAGAGCTTTATAGTATCTTCGTAAAATAATTATTATTCTACCATAAGTTTTCAGTGATCCAAAGTGATATTAAGTTTTGCAGTTATCTAAAGTGTCCGAATACTTTTGACTGGTAGTGTATATTCGAATATATTAATGCAACCACATATTTCGAGAATAATATATATAGTATTATATAATATATACCGTCGCTTAAAAGTTTGGATACACCAGTCGATATTTCTTGCTGCACTAAAAGTTACATAGCTTCGTAAAAAAAGATAACCAAATTTACCGAACGGCGTTTTGACGGGAATAAATTCAGCTTTATATTACTTTTCTGAAATATTTTTTTATAATTTTGTTTTCGACCCGGTACGCACTTTTATACGTGACTGATTTACGGTATTTTTTCGACCATCGAGAATTGGGCGCATGACTTATGCAAAAAAAAATTTGTTGCGTTTATCCATGATAAACTTGAACGGGGTAGCAGGAACTCCATTTGCGTTTTTTATAAAGTTTTGTACGATTTTTTTCGCAATGTTATTTCATTTTTTGCTAAAAAAGACTAATTCTAGATAATGCAATGTAACTCAAGAACTAGAGGGTTTAAGAAGAAATGTCAAGGACGAAAAACGTCGCGTAAGCTTATACTGGATAGACTGGCATTTTTTAAGACTTTTGCTGTGAGATTTTTTCTCACAGGAAAACGCCCATTAATCCGATAGAATTGGAGTAAGACTATATACAAGCATTCTTTTATGAATTGCCTATAAAATAATAATAAATCGATATTGAGCAAATTTGATTGTTTTCGCATATTAATATTGCACTAATAATTTCATAAGGGGACGATGTATTTTTATTAATTTCGTATTATTTTCGTCATCGAACGGGTTACCGATCAGGCCACAATGGAATGATGATGGAGGAGATATCGAATTTGGGCCGAAAGCAGGTTAGGTGGGGTCGAGACAACAGTTTGAGATTGAAAGCAGGTTAAGGAGGCCTGTGCTCTGCACGTTTCACTAAAACTGGGGGTAGAAAGAAGGTTTGGGAGGTCTAGCAGAGGCTACCCTGGACCAAGAGGAGGTCTCTTCATGGCACTGGACTCGACAAATGAGGTTTCGTCGGTTCAACGGAGGCTGGCGGCTTATGTATTACAAAAGAAATAGGTCCTGCGAGGTTCAGAGGAGGCTAAAAATTTTGACTCGGGCCCGATTTACGGTATACTGTCAAAATATGTTGATTTTGAAAAAAGAGATTTATCGTCCATTACAACTAGGCAAAAGCCCTTAAGAAAACGCTTTGAATAAAAAGAAAACAAAGTTACCTGCGGGAACTGTAAGAAAAAAGCGCATTGCTCATCTCGTTCTCCCTTCTGACAAACACATTGGCGAATTCCGATTCAACTTTTGACCGCGAATTCTCGCGATCGTCAGGAAAGAAATGCGACAATTTTATTCCCTATAATTCCATTGAGTGTGTGTTGAAAAGTATTCAACAGTACGTAAGCTCGATATTTACCGCGACTCTCTACTTTACCAGTGTGATATAAAAAGAATAACGAGAGGTCCTCTTTCTTGAACGATGCAGCACGAAGAATGAAATAAACCTAGCGATTGTGAGAAAAGTTAAGCAAAGGGCGTTACAGGAAGTAAATACACCTGCCCTTCTCTACGTACTCGTGGATACATGTGTATATGTATATAAATACATACACACATATACACATTTAAAAAAACGCGGCGTGGTCTCGTTTCGGAGTTGGGTAATTGCACCTTTTTATCCTTGGCCGTCAGATGGCGCGGAACTTGGCAAAAATCTCGTCGCATTCTTTTCGTTTGATCGCTGAAGAGTTTTCAAATGGTACGTACTCGTGAAGTCTCGCGTGAAAGCCCATTTCCGATTGGCCTCTTTATTTTCAACTCCACCCAAAACGTCCTCCGGCGATATATAGATATGTCAGAAACGTAATACCATGACCAAAGTCCACCAACTCTACTTCGACGATCAAACAGACCGTTCCTTTTACATTCGCCATCGAACGAAAGAGTGAAATAAAACAAACGAAAAAACTCGTTCGCTTTAGCCTCCTCTGTACATCTCGATGATCGTTGGGTCTGAACGAACGAGCCGCTAATTAGAGACTGTGAGAAACCCATTGGACAAACCACTGTTGAACACCTTTCACTCGAAAAATTTTCGCGCCTTTGGTTCACGAGAGGGAAGCAGAAAGAGAAAGAGACGGTGAGAAAGAGAGCCGGGGGAGGGTGAAAAGAAAGAAGGGATGGAAAAAAGCGGTGGAAATTCGATTCTGTAATCGAATGGGACGGACAATTTTGCGTTCGGAGGTGTGAAACGTTACGCGTGAGGTGTCACGACCGAAACGTTTCGAGTAAAACCGATATCGCTACGGCCATTAAATTCTCGTAAATACGAACACGGATTATACGGGTTCTCTTTTCTCTTCTCTCTCTCTCTCTCCTTGATAAAAATGCAATGTGGTCTCGGGTTTTTTTTTTCTTATCGCTCTTTAGCCTTGAGACATTTCTACGAGTAACGTGCCTGGTACAGAGCGAGCCATTGCCGGCGAGCCCCGTATCGCGAAGCCACGATGTCTCCACTATGCGAGAATATACCGTCCCGAAGTTTCGAGCTTATCTCGCTGACAGGTTAAACGCGCCTAGTTTCAATATTAACGCTCGATAAGAACGGCGATTGGGCGGCAAGATTAAAAACGATGAAGACAAAACAAACAAAATTCCGTCGCGACTTCCGTTTGGGACTTCCGTTGGATTTGTCCGTTTTCTCGCGCTTGCAAAAGAAAAAAAGCACACGTGGAGCAATTTTTTTCGTCGAAAGAATTGAAATGAGCGCTCGATCTTCTTTTCGCTCTCGTCCTGCCGCTTGTTCGTTCGCTGGTGCGCGAGTACGTGAAAGCTCGCGACGTGCACGAGGGAAACCGTCCCGGACGGAATTCCGAGTTGGAAATTTAAAACGGGGACTCGATTTTGGTGTTCTCGGGCTGGTCTAGTCTGGCAGTAAGGATGGAGAGACCCGATCGCTATAATTCAATCTGCACACAGTGTGCAGCTTGCAGCACACACGCGGAGGAGCTGTACGGCCAACGGGGATGACGGGGTTTTCTTAAGTCTTATCCCGTGGGCCACCGTCTCTTGATACGGCCGCGGGAGCCAAGATCCTAGATAGGAAGTGCCAGGCTAGCTTTATCTCTTATTTGTGGCCCCGTAGATTTCCTAAGGTTTGCTCTCTCTCTCTCTCTCTCTCTCCCTCCCTCTCTCTCTCTCTCTCTCTCTCTCTCTCTCTCTCTCTCTCTCTCTCTCTCTCTCTATCTCTCTCTCTCTCTCTCTCTCTCTCTCTCTCTCTCCCTCTCTCTCTCTCTCTCTCTCCTCTCTCTCTCTCTCTCTCTCTCTCTCTCTCTCTCTCTCTCTCTCTCTCTCTCGCGTGCCTTGGACTACTACGATTTTGCTAGCCACCCCGCTTTCCTCCTCCTCTTTCTGAGCCCCCCCACCCCCCTCTAACCGTTGCCAGTACCATGCCGAATCTCTGCCTTGTATCCAGCACCGACACCTATTCATTCTCTTCGTCCTGAAGAGGAGGAACAAGGAGAGGAAGGAGATTTGGTCTTCGCGTGCGGTGGTGGTTCACCCTTCTATGTTTCCTATTCGCTCCTTCCTCTTCTCTACATCCTTATCCAACCGCTCCTTTTCACCTTATCCCATTCGTGTATTTCGCAAGCTCTTGTGCTCGTTCGCTTAACTCGATACCGATTCGCTCATCCTTTTCCCAATCCCGAATCCCCGACCTTACTAATAGAAAGTTCTAGTGTCCGTGTGCACATCCGTTTTTTATTCGGGACTGATATTAAACTGATGGGTTAAGCATAGTGACGTTTTGAAGTTTTCGTCGTTGGAATGCTACGAAATGATTTTTTTTTTTATTTTCCAAATTTTCTTCGGCTGATTTGAACGATTTCAACGATGGAAACTTCAACCCCATGCTGGCATGATCGCGAGACGGAATGTGTCATTTGTGGAAGTCTTTCTGTCCGTCTGTTTGAAGGAAATTGGCATGGAAACAAGGCGGCCATTTTGCCCAAATCTTTGATGTGTGACATTTGAAAAACACATTTTCGTATTTTGTTCGTGATGTGATTATGAGTGTCCATTAAGGGGCTATACCTGTGTGACACTTAAAAAAAATGGTTTTTTTTGTGGCTTTTTCGATAGTGTATACTTTCAAGAATATCCTGTAAAAATTTCAAGACCGTATCTCCATCATTTTATCTTGCAAAAAACCGATAAGTCAAATCTTTTAACGCGTTTTTTCTGGAAATGAGATTTTTCAAATTTGCTGACATTGTAACTCAAAGAGCAATTATCCGATTGACTTTGAAATTTAAACAGAGTATTCTTGAATATATTTACTCTACAATGACGTAGGATATTTTTGATTCTATAAAAATTGCCGATTTGGCATTGAAAAAAAACGCCCGATTTATAGGCAAAGAAAACAGACTTTTTTCATAACTACGCCATTATGTTAGATTTTGATATTTTTTCGAAAATCCTACGTCATTGTACAGAAAAATATCTTCCAGTGCAAACGACATTTCTTCTTTTTTTCGGTTTTAGCT
>CAUJKO010000172.1:0-17296 GCA_963210295.1 Ophion ellenae | reverse complement strand
ATAGGAAATGTATATAAATGTATCGTGCCGAAAATAATTGGAATGCAACAAACATCTTGAAAAACGTTTTTCGTATCTTCATTTTTATACTATTCGAACGTTTTCTTGCCGATTGAATTCGTAGATGTCTAATGAGGATCCTAAAGAAAATGCACGGTTTTCCGTAGCCTGAATCTGCCAAACATTGACGCGATTAACAGAAAAAAATGGATTGCAATCCATCGATAACCATGTACCCTTTACTCGTCTTTAAGACGAAGTAGAAGCTGTACCACGTGACATGGGTGCGAGAGAGATAGCTGGCATTTATTAACCGAGATTTCTCAGAGATGAATAATATCTAGGGAAAAATAAAATCGTCAAGCTCTGCGTTAACGAATTCTACAGAGCCTGATACTTTGTTTTTCCCAACAAACTTAACATGTTGATCTGTTACATGCCCTCAATAGTCTCGATATATTTGGTCACCCCATAAATAATGCGGCTTTTCAATGGTGGATTTCATCACGAACGAGTGAATTTTGGAAAAGAAGCCTTGAGAGTCTACCACAAAGTTATAGAAAATGAAGGAGAATATATTTTAGGTTAAAAAGAAAAATTGTTTATCTCAACGGACTGCATCTACCTAGAAGACCGGAAAATTGCCGAATTCCGAAAAAATTCTGACAAACGGTTGGGAGAAAAAAGCGGATTTTTCTTTGTAACACAAAGATACACATATTGAGAGACTTTTTAAAAAATACAGAAAAACAACAAAAACATGGCTGCCGCTAGATGTCGACCCACGCGATGTTTGACCGTGGACACTCTACAGCTTAAACGCTCCATCCGAAATCTAAAAACCAAACGGGTTATTCAAGTTAACGATAAACCCGAGTCGTTGACGATCGTCGATTTTCAAAAATCATATTTTTTCAACAACGTGGCAACGAATTGAATCTCAGGCATATGAAAAACGTCGTCATTTTTACGTAACTATTAAAAAATGAAGATCGATTTGAAAAAAGTCAGATCGTCAGCGACCTTTAAATGTTTCTCATCGTATCTCCTGTAAATTGGAAACAATCCATCTGGTGGCTCTCGAAATATCGTGTCCACCAACTTTGAAGTGTTTCGCGAAAAACGCGTTTAAAGTTTGAAGTATGGTTCTGCAGTTTTCCAGCTCATTCAATTTCAGGATTATTTCAATGAAGTGTGCAGGAATTATAGCTAAAGATGATACTATCGAGTACAAATATTTTTGGCAAATGTAATTTTTTGACCCACCTGAGTAATGTGTAAAAGTATACATAACCGTTTTATTTATGTGACGACCCAATGCGCCTCTGTCTCGGCCTTATGTGTGCAAAAATCATCCTCTCTGAATTACATTGATACCAGCTGCCAGTATCTCCACAGATACCGTCATATGTACGCGCCCGGGTACAAAATACTCACCGAGTTTGCTGACGCGGGAGCCGCACTCTTTTCGTTCTTCTTTCCGTACTTTGTTTTTTTTCACCTGCACTTTCGATAAAAAGTAACGATAAGAGCGCGTCTTCGTTACCTCCCCCCCCCCCCCCAGCACTGTCTCAATCACCAACTATCTCAAATCACTTTCGTCCTTGTAAACATAAAAGGATTCTAGAAGCTCGGAATATACTGATGACCAAGGGGGGGGGGGGGGGTTGGAGTTGTATCAATATCTTTTTGGTTATTGCGACCAGCACTATTAAAAAGAAGAACAAATAAAATACGCTGAGAGTAAAGTATAGAAGCATCAATGGCGAACGGCCGATAAGGCGACGAGGATAAAAGACGCCCGAATAAGAATGTTCCTCTTTTTCTTCTTTCCCTCGTCTACTTGCTATTAGCCTCTTTCTCTCTCAAGCACTCGAGCCGTCGGTGGTTTTGACGAAATATCGACACATAAAATAGACCGGAAAATCGTTATTTTTGTTTTGTTTACCCTCTACCGCTCGCGCACTGCCATTGGCGGTGCTCGGGAATTTCTTTCGAGCGTCATAAAACGGCGAAGAAAACGCGCCGAGCCGGGCCTTTCGCGACGAGCGGTGCTCTCCCGTCGTAAACTTCGAGCGTCGGGTGGCGCCGAACAAGAGGAAGGAAAAAGAGAGAAAGAAAGAAGAGGAAAAAAGACGAAGAAACGAGTCATCGGGCACTCGGCCACTCGGCGATCCTATTGGCGTCAGGCGCCACCGTGACGCCCCTCGCAACTCGATCATTCGATTCTTTCTCTCCGTCTACTGCGCTCTTTCTCTTTCTCGCTTTGCTTGCTCTCCCCGGCACACGGAGCTGTAAAACGAGTCGCGAACGCGCGTTTGTGTTTGACCGAGAGAGACAAGGCAAAGTTTATTCGCGATCCCCCCAAAAGTCGCGGCGCCTCTCGCGGCCTGAGGCAGAAGCTCTACTAGTATAGGAAACTCTGTCGAAATACATTGATGACAATGGGCAACGTTCAAAAAACGAAAAGTTACTCGATATTCTGCTTTGTTACAGGGTGCAAGACGGACGATAAAATTGTCGTTTCATAAGACACCTAAAAACGAAGTCTTGAAAATAGTGGCTGTTGGCTCTGAAAATGACTCTCTTTAGGCCATCAAAGCACACTCGGAAGAAAAAATGTTTTTTCCGAGCACGAAAAAAACGGAAATAAATATGTTTTTTACGTGCCGATTTTCCACATAAATTAAAAGCCACATCTAAAATAGAACATTTGAATAAATATTTTCTCAAATCAAATAAATACAACTTTCCAATCACGAAAGCTTCTTATTTGGCGACTATGATACTAATGCGCGCATGCGCACTTTGCCCTTCAACGCGACGGGCCCGACAGCAGGCCGCTCGTCAGATGTAGCTCACGCATACGCTTACCATGTAGCTTCTTCCTGTGCCAACGCTTTTGGCACAAGTGTCAGTGTTGTGCTTCGGAAGTGAGAAACTCGAAAGTGAGGAATGATTTGAGTGTAAGTAACAATATAAAGTGAGAAAAAAACGTTCAAGTGAGATAATAATGACGGACGAAATGACACAATTGCTCGAAAAAAAACCAGCTGGGGGATTGCGAAGAATCCTATTAGATCTTAAGAAAAAAAATCTTAGTAAATCTTAAACATAACCTTAAATAACCAATTTTCTTAGCTGTTAATAAAATCGTAGTAGGCCGACACACGAATAAGAAGACTTATTCGCCGCGAGACAAACTTCTTTGTCCTCAACAATACGTTTTTCTGAGTGCAAGTTTGTAGTCCGCAAGATCTTTTCTTTCCAAGTTTGTAACTTTATAAATAATAAATCGAGCAATATTTAAGGTTACTTCTGTTATATACAATGTATAAATATAATTTCAGACGTCCCGTGTAAAAGGAATGCTTTGAAAAATAGACCCACTCGAAATGTGCGAGTGACTTTCATAACCTTAAAAAATCGAAATGCACAGGTGACAGGGTTAAAAAAGAGAAAATGAATTATTCACTGTTGTAGCATCTTTACAAGTTATTATGTAGTAAATCCAATAGCCAACTCGCAGGGAATCAAGAACGAAGTAATTGTTTACGTTTGAGGCTATACTTTGATCGGCCATGTTGAAATATCGCTGCGCCACCTCTAGGACGTGAAAATTGCGAATTCGACAGATTCGCACGAAACGTCGTTACTCTATGCTTTGAAAACGGCCACAACGCGATCGATTCGTAACTGCGATTAGGGCGAAGTGTCACGTTTGTCGGAAGGCCACGAGAGCGAAAGAAAGCCCAGTTGTCCGAGAAGACTGATATTTGGGAAGAAGAATGAAATACCTAAACTGTCGAAAGACTAATAACGTTCGACTGACAACCTTGGTTCGCTGGTCTATGAAACTTCACCCTAGCATTCTTACCGACAGAGCATCTGACGCGTTCTTGAATATTCGATCGCCCGTTTCCCGGGTTCCTGCCTTACCGATCGGTAAAGCAGAAATCGGCACTCTTGCTATCTTCAACGACGAACGATTAGCGAAAATCAGCGGTGCTGTCGTATCGGAGAGAGAAAGAGAGAGACAGCGAGCGTATTGAAGTTTGCATCGTTGTAATGCAACGAATTTTTTTTTTTTCGTACCGTCGTTTTTTGCCCATTTAGGGCAAAATCACTTAAATATTTTCGATAATTCTTATTTAAAATTTATAAACAGCTGTAAATAAAAAGATTCCAGAGAGTTGTAAACACAAAGAAAGGAGAACATCGAGAAGGCTTTTCGTTGCAATTTCGAGGCAAACTTCAACACCATAGAGAAGCAAGGGGGAGCTGCACATCATTTTAGTTTTCGTTAGAATGGGCGATAAACGACACTATAGGATTCAGCTGGACTGTAAAATGCAAATTATTATGAAAACTAATGTTTTATTGGCATAGCTAGGAAAATATATTATTCGCATTGTAGAAAAAAAATATTTTTAAAAACGTGGTTTCGAGAAAAACGTGTTTAAAGTTTTGTAATGTGTTTACACAAATGTGTTTATAATTACCGCTATATATATATATATATATATATATATATATATATATATATATATATATATATATATATATATATATATATATATATATATATATATTCCGATGTACAAAATGGCCGACTTCTAATATTAATTAATGTGTAATTAATTTTATGAGTGAATCACTTTTTCATACGAAAAAAAATGGTTAAATTCGCACATGATTTTATACCCGTTACTGTGGCCCAACGCCTTAACGACACCTGTGATGATTTTTTTGCACCATTATATTCGAGGTTTCATCAACAATCCACATTCTTTACTTCTTTTCAATATAAACCAACATTCGTCCATTCACTGTTCGGTTTGTCCAATTTCCGAATCGCTGTTCCTCAGCAGGAATTTTCGTTTCTTCCGTTTTATTTTTATTCCACTTCTGCGTATCTCTGGTACACACCGCGATCGTAACTCGGCATGTGGAATCTCTCGGGAATCGAAAACGGCCCAATCAACAGTGTTGTAGCAAGGGTTATTGCTTTTGCACAGTGTGAAAAAGATAGGGGTGTGAGAGAGAGCGCAGATAGCAATCGTAGCGCTGACGGCGGAACGAGAGAAACTTACGGAGAACGTGCGTTTTAGCACGCCGTACGTACCGACCGAGCGGCAACGGGCGCACGAGCATTCGTTCTTTGTTTTGTTCTTTCGAAACGTCTCTTGCCGAGGGAACTTCGATATTCGGATCTTATTACTCACCGAACGTGAGGCGAGTTGCTTCGAGCCGAGAGTACACGGTGAGTGCCCAAAGCTTACAAGTGCACTCGAATGTTTTTCGCCGCGACGATAAGCACGAGAGGGCCTCGACGTTCGCTGTATTGCCAACGAAGTACATATTGTTGCCGTGGTGGCGCGCGCGCGCTCGCTCGTCGAGCGATCGTGGAAAGGCCGTTTGAAGGACAAACTCGCGATCGGTGACGCGTCGAGAGTATAGAGCTCTCTCGTACATAATGAACGATATGTACAGTCGTGGCTACCACCGGCGTACTCTACTTGCGGTTCCGCTTTTTGACGTTTGCATCGACGTCACGCGGAAGCGCGTTGACGAGTCGAAAAATCGAACGACGCTTTGCCAATGTAATGTACGACTTCGTATCGATTTTAGGTTATGTTTCGATCTGTTCACTCGATCGTTAGATAATTCGCACTGATCTTCCGATTGCGAGTTTAAGGTAATTCTATAGCCAGGCTTCGATCCATAGGATTTTCTTTTTTTTCAACTTCGCAAAATTTATTAATAATTGTCTCGGTTAAATTTTCCGAGTCCGTATCGACCTAATTACGGAGAGAAAAAAAAATATATAAAAATTGTGTCTTTTTGCGAAGGAATTCCGAGACGACATAAAAAAAAACCTCATTTCCGGTCGCTACGTCCGCGACTATTTAACACACGTGGCTCAGGTCGAAGCGAATAAAGCCGTTCGGCGATGTTGTGAATTGGGCAGATACGTTCTTTTGAGGGTCGATCGACACTTTTGTCAACTGCAACGATGGGCAAGGTGCCTAGACCCGCCTCACGGTGCTGACATACCTCGGTCTCACTCGAACTTTTCGCACAGCTGACTGCAACTCGAACGTTGCCCGCCGATGCAGCAATGTTTACGAGATGTATATGTAGAGAGAGGGGTTTTGACAACTGGCGCTTCAGGCCTTAGTTGACATTTTTGAAAATATCGATTTTTCGTTTTTGACGGATTCGCGTAATGAAGCATTTCGCGATGAAGCAAAAAAAATATATTCTGTTAATTTCTAGTCGATCAGTGCAAGATGGAGGGAGTTATCGGCGTTTGTAGGTAGGTTACGCGAACCGGGGCGTTTTCCTCAAAATGGCTTTTTTTAAATCAGTGACCGCGATATCTCAAAAATCAATGCACCGATCGACTTCAAATTTTACAAGCTTCTTTCACATGTCAAAAGCAGAGCTTGAAGGAAGAATTCTTTTCGATGCGTAGGTTTTTTGTCAATGAAAATAGAGCTTTCGCCGAAAATCGATAACTGCACAAAAATTACACCTGCGCAAGTTCCGATTTTTTTTCTGGGAAACGGTTGCTGAAAAAGTGCCTTTTAAAAAAATCACCAAAAAATGCAGAAAAACAACAAAAACATGGCCGCTGGCAGATAAGGAAGTTTTTTCGCGACGTTTGGCGGTGGACACTTTACAGCTTGAACGGTCCTTCTGAAATCCAAAAACCAAACATATTGTTCAAGGTAACAATAAATACGAGGCGTTGACGATCGTCGATTTTTGGAATTTTTTTTTTTAACAACGTGGTGACGAATTGAAATTCGAGCATACAAAATCCATGAAAAAAGTCGTGTTTTTTACGTAACTATTAAAAAATGAGGATCCATTTTGACAAAGTGAGATCGTTAACGATCTTTAAGGGGCTATTCCAGTGTGAACGCTGAAAATTTGGGTGATTTTCGGAAACTTTTTGGAAGCTTTTCACGCTGGTATAGCCCCTTAAATGTTTTTCATCGTATCTCCTGTAAGTTTGGAAAAAATCCATAAAGTGGTTCTCGATATATGTCCACCGACTTTGGAAACAGTGTTTCGAGAAAAACGCGTTTAAAGTTTGAAGTATGGTGCTGCTAGCGCTCGCCCGGCTGACTGTTAGTAGCTGTAGCTCATTCAATTTTGGGAATATTTCAATTAAATTTTCGGGGAATATAGCTAAAACGTATTACTATCGAATAAACATATTTTTGGAAAATGCAATTTTTCACCCACTAGGTAGATGTAGCTCGTTGAACGTTATTGGAACGTGTGTAAATTCAGTTTTGTAAAGTTGCATTAAATTAAAAAAAATAACTTTCGCGATAAATTCCTGGCCTCCATGGGTTTTCGGAGAACTTTCGCAGGTGCTAGGAACAAAATTGTCAAGGCGACCAACTTAAGGCGTTACCCCACGTGTAGCGCAAAAAAAGGCCTCTTTCATGAATTTTTTAAAAGAAAACTACAAAACTTTTTTAATCGATCAATATACCATCTTAAAGAACACATCTTGAAGAACTTTCAGTAATTTTTTTATTGAAAAATATTACATTGTTTAGTGGCAAATGGCCGTCAATGAAATAATGTTTTTATATACACGGTTTGCGGTGACCAACATTGCGGCGAAGTGGATCATCTGAAAAAAAAATGCGGACGGATTTAGTCAAATATAAGTATAAACTAGTCTTTAATCGAAGGATTTTAAAAAATATTCATTTTTCACAAAATGGCGTACAGTCAAAGTTAATGGTTCGATTTTAACGAAAAAAAACGGCCGTTTTTTTACTATAAAACGGCCATTTTTTTCGAAAAGAAAAATCGAACGATTAAAGACTACATTTTTATGTATTAAATAAGCCTGCAAAATTTCAAGAAGATCGGTTCATTAGTGTTCGAGTAATCTTGGTCACCGACTTCAGAAATGCCATTTTGAGAAAAACGCGTTTAAAGTTTCTCTTTCAACGCTCTTTCAACGCGGATTCTTCTCTTTCAACGCTCATATCTCAGTCAATTTTGTTCGGATCGACTTGAAATTTTCAGGACATATTCTCAGATACTTATACTTCAAAAAATGCAATAAAGAATCGATTTTTTCAAAATCGCAAGTGGGGGTAACCCCTTAAAGGAAAATAACGTGTTCATACGTAAAACAAATGGCCCTTCGCAGGGCCAACAATCAATTTGACGAAGGTTCCTTGTATCCAGTAAAAGAGACGAAAACCCAGCACTTTTTAGCGTAGAATATGAATTTTTGACTGAAGGTAGATGGATGCATACTGAAAGTAACCCCAATAAAATGTTGCCCCTCAACTCGCCCCAACCCTAAGAAATAGGGGTTGAAAACTTAAAAATCGCCGTATCTCGATAATTAATAGCCCGATTGAAAAATGTTTCATACAAACGTTGATTGGAATAATAAAATACGTATAAAGTTATCTGACGTCCAATCCACTATCTTTGAAAATAGCTGTACAAAAACACGAGAGCACCACCACCAGAATTCGAACCGTTTTTGTGCTGCTATTTTCAAACATAGGGGGTTGGACGTCGGATAACTTTATACGAATTTTATTATTCCAAACAACTTTTGTTTGAAACTTTTTTTGATCGGGCTATTAGTTGTCGAGATACGGCGATTTTTAAGTTTTCAACCCCTATTTCTTAGGGTTGGGGCGAGTTGAGGGGCAAAATTGCAGTGGGGTTACTTTCAGTATGCAATCATCTTCCTTCAGTCAAAAATTCATATTCTACGCTGAAAAGTGCTGGGTTTTCGCCTCTTTTACTGAACTACTGTCACATCTTCACACTTCGGCCTAATGAAAGAATTCGAAAACTCGCGCCATTTTTTCCTCGCGCCCCACCAGACAGTGCAACTGTTGCACTTTCTTTACACGCTATTTATTATTTATTTTGCGCGCGTTAACATTTACAATGGTACCTCTCCTTTTTCTTCATTGTGTTGTGTCATGCGCATGAACGTTTATCCACGTGGACCCGAGGAAACGCTCTCTTCTGTTGGGTATATTAGCACAGGCCGTTGGTACGACGGAACAATGGTGGCGGTGCCTGGGCCGTCGTGTGCCAAGGTTGGCAACCTTATCTAACCTCAGGGTGTTTGACCCAACTGGGAAAACACGTTGGCATCGCGAATGCGAAAGGGGGGGGGAGAGAGAGAGAGAGAGAGAGAGAGAGAGAGAGAGAGAGATGAGTTTATTTCGGGCTCTAAAATCGAAATCCCCTATTAGCATTCTGCGACAGAAAAATTATGACAATATCAGCATACATCATTATTTATTTAATGCCATCTGATTTTCACAAGACTTTCATTGTATAATTGTCACCCAAGCTTTTTAAGGGGGTCTGATAAGATCGGACTTTAGGCGAGAAAAGAACTGCTGATTTTCATGATTTTTTTTCTAAAGGAAAGATTTTTTCATCATTTTCGAGACTTACAGTATGTTTTAATACTACTTTTGGCTGTCACATGGTATTTTTGTTTATTTATTTATCTTTAACAATGGCGGTGACATGGCTGCTAAACGAATGTTGTCAGATGACGTGACACGTAGCGTCGGAGGGATTCATAAAAAAAACCAACAAAGATTTTCTTTTGTTAACACTCATACGCAGAATATGAACCAAGAAAAAGTGAGAAATTGTGAAAATCGATCAAATGCTACGCTTTGAATAAAAAAGATTGAATTTTTCGAAGAGAATAGCTACATTTTGTAATACATTTTTTCTATTTTATGAAAAAAAATTTCATTGAAAAAATCATTTGAAAATTCATTAAACATTTTTTTTATAAAAATATTCATCATTCATATCAAATTCATGAAATAAAAATTCATTTGAAGAAATATTCAAAAATGAATTCAAGAAGGATTCATTAAAAAAAAACAAACGAAGATTTTCTGTCATTAACACTCATACGCAGAATATGAACCAAGAAAAAGTGAGAAGGTTTCAAAATCGATTTTGAAATTGAAAAAAGATTGAATCTTCCGAAAAAAATGGCTACATTTTGCATTAAACTTTCAAATTTTCAAATACATTTAGGATCATGTTTTAGACAATAAGGTTCGGAAGATTTATACCAAATTTCATCACAATCGGTCGATTCGCTTTTTAGCTATGCTTCACGCCAGTTCTGGAAATGCAGTTTAGAAGAAGACGTTGGAATGCAACGATTTTTTTGTTTATTTTTCATTTTGCTCATTTTTTGTCCAACATATTTTGTTCATTTTGTTATTACATATTTTGTTATAATAACATATTTTGTTCATTTTTCATTTCATTATTTTTATCCTCATCCAAAGCGGTGTTTTTTGCAAATTACATATTTTGTTGTCAGAAATATATTTTGTTCATTTTTCATTTCATTATTTTTATCCTCATCCAAAGCGGTGTTTTTTGCAAATTGAGGTCGTAAATGTTCAATAAGAATACGTGAACACGTTTGGGTGTTTTTCATAGCGAAAAAAATTCGAACGAATAAAAAAAATTATTTTTCGTTGCGTTCCAACGATGCAAACTTCAACGTCATGTTTAGACGACCGTACCATACCTCTGCCATTTTTAAAGATTAATTTAAAAAAAATACCATGTAACAGCCAAAAGTAGTAATAAACCATACTCTAAGTTTCAAAAATGGTGAAGAAATCTTTCCTTTAAAAAAAAAAATCATGAAAATCAGCAAATTTTTTCCTCGCCTAAAGGTATCTCAAAGCGTTAGGCCACTGCGACGACCCGATAATGAGGGTGATTCAAAATAAAATAAATTCGCAGAAATAAATAAGATGATTAAAAAATCGTTTTGGTTTGTTTGAATTAACATTAACAAAGTTGTTTGGGTTTGGGTTAACATTAACAACATTTCTTAACATTAACACAAGTGGTTTGGGTTAACAATAACAACATTAACAAAGTTGCGTATTTAATTTAGTAAAAAATATGAATACTTCAAGAATTTATAAACAATCTTGTGAAGGACCTTTCAACGTGAGGGGCTCAACGGTATACTGGGTTTTCGCCACCCGGTTGATCGGAAACAAAAAAAATAGGTTTTTTTTCCTCAAAATAGATCAAAGACTTGACCGAGCTTTTTTTAGTTACCGTGTTTCAATCATCGAAAAAAATTTTAATTTTTTTTTCTCCGTTTTTTCAAGAAAAACGCTATCATTATGATTTAAAACAAAAGAAAAAACCTTGAGAAAAATCAATTCATTAGATGTCGAGAAATCGTCTGCGGTTTTGAAAAAAAAAACGTTTCGAGAAAAAAGCGTTTAAAGTTTCACTAGCAGTTTCATCGTTGTAACCATAAGTTTACCTTCAATCGCGATTCCTGCACCTTCTCTTCAATTTCAGTCGTCTCACGCGACGAACGATTTCTCAAAATTCTCACAGTAGCCTAACCCCTTTATGCCTCTATTTGCGAGTCAATCCGTTCAGTCGTTATATATCATCACCGTGTTTATCGAAATCGCACAAAGTATTATAAAGCGTGTAGTATATACAGTGTAGCAGTGTTGGGCGTTGATAAATTAAATTTTCAATCAGTTCATTAATTGACTAAAAAAGTGATTGCATTCAATTTAATTGCAATTAACATGAATTGCACGTTGCAATTAATTTATTTGGATTAATCTATGTTAATTGCAACTTGCAATTAAAACAATTGCAATTAATTGTTCTGAGAAACAATTAAAACTAACAATTAACCTTTATAACTTTACAGATATCAGATAAAAAATATTTAGAAATTGTTATTGATTATTATATATATATTATTGATGGTTAATATCAGTTTTTCGTTTGCAACTCATATCCGTAGTTCAATACGTATTAAAATAACTTACACATTTGTTCTGACGCCACTCCGCGCTCTATACAATAATTAGTTTTAATAGTTAGTTTCTAATCAAATACATGAAAAAGATTGAAAAGTGATTAGTTTCTAATTGTGGAACGTCACGATTAACAATTGGTTAGTTGTTAATTGCGACTAGAGCAATGAACAATTATGTAATTGTTAATCGTGAGTTTTTACAATTACAATTAATTAAATGTTAATTGTTATAGTCGTCATTAACAATTAATTAATTGTTAATCTTTAGTTACCCTAGCAATTGAATTTTTAATTCGGATTTGTAATATGTGAAATTTCGTGTCAATTCGCAATGGCTATTATTACGGTCGATATTCTATTTTATATTTTGTGGAAAGTTCACGATTAAAAGCTGGACTATCAACTTCGGTCAACGCTTTGGTGCAAGCAAACAAAATCCAATACAACCTTTTGAAATGTCTAATGTGATTGAAGCATCTGTACTTACTCATTATTGCTTTCATGATTTACAGTTGATGATCCAAAATAATTATATAAATATACACAAAATTTAATTCCATTAAATTCCATAAATTTTAACTCAAATCGTCCATTCACTCTGCAAAATGATTTTTAAGAAAGTAGGATTTTTAACAAAAGCACCAAAAACTTACTTTAACGTACACAGCGAAAGTTTTTCACGTTTATTTCCATAAGTTTTCCTCAAATAGATTGAATTACGTTTCATATATGATTTAATATATACACATATTATTTAAGCCACGAATTAACGTATCAAATTATATTCTCTATATATTTTATATAATTCAATACATACATCGCATACTTGTGTTTTTTAAGTGACTATTAGTCGACGTAAAATCGTTCGTAAAAAAAAATCGTCGTCGTCGACGTAACAAAAAAAAACCTGACAACAAATTTTGTTTGGAAAATGATTATTTCAAAATTTACCTATAACTTATTCGTTGTGTCGAAACGATCGATTTTTTCGGCACTTTTGGCATCCTCGTGAGACGAAGATGCCCCCCCCCCCCCCCATATATATATATATATATATATATATATAGGGTGTTAAGAAGGTCGATGCAAAGCCTTAAGGGAGTTGATGCAAAGCCTTAAGCTCACCTCGTTAGGAACATATGTAACCTAGGTTACCTTAGTCCAAAGTCTAAGGATTTTGAGTTATCATAGTGCGTATGATTTTTGAAATATTTTCCAAAGTTAGGTTCTTACTCGTTCATAATGTTCCAACAGACAATAATTGGTAACTAAAAACTGCTTGCGTCTCAGCTTAATATGTATTCAATCAGTAAACACCAATACACCCACCTGTATCCACACAACTAACTAAATGGGACGTGTTGAATAATTAAAAACTTGCTAAATAATAAAACTACGTCTTATGTTGAATTTGAAAAAAAAAACGAGTTAGTACCTAATTTTGGGAAATTTTCCAAAAATCATACTTACCATGATAACTTGAAATCCTTAAGGGGTTGGGCCACAGTAACCGGTATAAAATCATGTGCGAATTTAACAAATTTTTATCGTATGAAAAAGTGATTCATTCATAAAATTAATTACACATCTATTTAGTATGAATATCAAGCTGTTAGAAAATATATTTTTTTGTTCGATGTACAAAATGGCCGACTACCAATATTTTCTTTTATCTTTTTTCTAGGCGCACCGCGGCGTGACATTTAGCATCCACAATTTTTTACCTAGAACAAAAAACAAAAATTCTCGTCAATCTACATTGGAATACCTAGAGAAGTACGTACGGAATTTAAGGGGGTATTGTCTTTTTTTTTCGCAAAATTTACCGCTTTTTGGGAATTTTTTTGTGAAGAAAGTATACAACGGAAAACTTGTGAAACTTGGCATATAGTTTTATTGATCTGTTTACTACATACAAAAAAATTTTTAAACAATTTCATCGAAAAATCCGCCTCCCACCCCCCTCGACGCGCGATGGTCCTTTTTTGATGGTGTGCACGATTACAGCCTTCACGTTCATCCTGCAACAAAAACCCAAAAAGCATTTTACTTTAGACACATATAGCTATCGTTCGATGAAGGGAAAAAAAAAATTGACGATTTGGTGACGTTTTGAACTTGAAGTATCGATTTTTCGAAAAAAATTGATCGATTTTTTGTTATAAATAAAAAACTATTAAACGTATTGCTTTTTTGCTTCATCAAACGATAAAAGGATGTCAGCTGAGCATTCTGTCCAAATTTGAAGGCAATCGGTTGAATAGTTTTTGAGAAATCGTGCACACCATCAAAAAAGGACCATCGCGCGTCGAGGGGGGTGCGAGGCGGATTTTTTGATGAAATTGTTTAAAAAATTTTTTGTATGTAGTAAACAGATCAATAAAACTATATGCCAAGTTTCACAAGTTTTCCGTTGTATATTTTCTTCACAAAAAAATTCCCAAAAAGCGGTAAATTTGGCGAAAAAAAAGACAATCCCCCCTTAAAAAATATTGTTTTATTCAAAATTTGCAGGTATTTGAATTGAGTTGTAGGTATTTGAATGAATTTTCAGTGAAAAATTTCGTACAAAACTGCTCATAAAATGAAAACTTTTCGATTAATCAGAAGTCCCGTACGTACTTCTCTGCGAAATGCAATTAGGAACATAATTTTTGAATTTGAAGTAAATCGAGTGAATTGTTGAAGTTATTTGTCACGCCAATTGGAAAAAAGCTGTTTCGAGAAAAACGCGTTTAAAGTTTTAGGTACTCTATCGCCGTGCCAGAGGTGGGCTTACGTTATACGCTCAACGTCTGTGAAAAAATGAAATTCTTGCTATAAATCGAATAGTAACTTATTCTTATGATGACAACGCACCGCTTTAGCGAGAAAAAAAAATCGATTTTTTGAAAAGTCCACTGTGGCCTTACCCCTTAAACTTTGAACGAAGGTAACCTAGGTTAGATATGTTCCTAACGAGGTGACCGAATGTGTGTGTGTGTCTGCGCGCGTGTGTGCGCGCATAGATACACACACGTATACTCGGAAGATAAAGTGCAAAATGTATAAGCGTAATCTTGGTTGCTGCAAATCTTTCTCGTTGCTCCAAAGACTCGAGATATAGAGCGGAAAAGAAGCACGGGAGCGAGAGAGAGCGAGAGAGAGAGAGAGGGAGATCTATGCCGATGACACGACAAACAAAAGACGTTTTCTCGCTGACTGAACCAGCTAGCGTCATAAATTAAGGGACAATAAAATCCGAGTTGCATTCACGCTCTCGCGATCTTTGTCGCGTTTGTTGCGTGGCGAGCGCGTTCTCGCGGATTTGTGCGTGTCGACACCTAATTCTTCGAGGATTCCGGTGGTTCTCATGTACGAACTGTGTGGGCGCGCGCAAGTTGCTCGAGGCCTTCTCATATACGGAGAAGAGCAATTTTATATCGATTTTAAAACGTTGCATATTTGTTTTCTTCTGTTTTCACTTGATGAACGCTCCTCTCTGCATCCGTCACAATGAACTGTTAAGGCTACAAGTTGTAACGAGAACGTCGAGTGATTCGCAATTTAACAGTAGGCTGAGAGAGAAAATACAGGACGTTAAAGGACTATACCAGTGTGAAGGCTAAAAATTTGGGTGATTTTCGGGAATTTTTTGGAAGAAAAGTACTCAATTAAATGTTTCGGAAAATTGAGAATATATTTGGCTATATTTGACCTATGTTGTATAATTTTTTCATAGAAAAATATTGAGATCCAAGCGACTTATGCGCTGCCTTCGAGGCGCCAAAAAAAAGTTCCTCCACTGCTGACATGATTCCGGCCGATTGAGTAGCTGAAACCGAAAAAGGAAAAAATGTCGTTAAACTGGAAGGTATTTCCTGTACAATGACGTAGGATTTTCGAAAAATATCAAGATCTCACAAAATGGCGTAGTTATAAAAAAAAGTCTGTTTTCTTGCCTATAAAATGGTCGTTTTTTTCAATGCCAAATCGTCAATTTTCATCGAATCAAAAATATCAAGTCAATCGGATAATTGCTCTTTGAGTTACAATGTCAGCAAATTTGAAAAATCTCATTTTGAGAAAAACGCGTTTAAAGATTTAACTATCGATTTTTGTAAGATAAAATTATAGAGATACGGCCTTTAAAATTTTACAGGGTATTCTTGAAAGTGTAACCTGTCGAAAGAGGCAAAAAAGATCGATTTTTTTAAAGTGGTATAGCCCCTTAAGGAGCTGGGCTACCGTGACGAACCGAAAATCAGGGTGATTTGAAAAAATAAGTAAGATTGAAATAATCGTTTGGACATTTATTTGTATGTACGTTAACGAGGTTGTGTGCCAAATTTCATTTTCTAAATATTAAGGGGCTACATCTACCTGGAGACCCGAAAAAAATGGCCAATTACGGTGGTTTTTTTCTGAGAAACAGTTGACGAAAAAGAAACGCATTCTTTCCTTAAAATGGATAAAACATTCCCGAAATGTTTTTTTTTTTGTCATCGAGTTGCAATCATCACAAAAAAAGATTGATTTTTTTTCGATTTTTCGAGCGCGTTACATCATTATTGTTAATAATTAATAAAAAAAAAAAGAATGTCAAGAAATAAAACGTCGGTCAAGACTAAACTACTATTACACGGAATAAGGGTACGAAATTTTGAGGCAATCCTTTCGTAAGCTGTCGAAAAAATCGTGTTCGCCGTTTTGAGAAAACGTAGTTTCGAGAAAAACGCGTTTAAAATTTGCCCAGCAGTTCTATCGTTGTAATCATAAATGTACCTTTAAAGGGCCTTGCTATTCAATTTGAGTTGCCTCAAGCGACGAAAGAGAGTTTCGAAATTTTCACAGTAGCCTAACTCCCTTAAAATGTTTTGTTTTACATTGCGGACGTTTAGAGGCGCCTGGCGCCCATTGAAGACATATCTTTGGAGGATATATATATATATATATAGATGAAAGCATTCCGGCGCGGCGCGACAGCCCTCAACGTGTTTACGTCTTTGGCCGAGCCACTCTCTTTCACCTGCAATCAATCTCTTCGCTGGCCCATCTTGCGCGAGTGCCTGTGTGTATTGCACAGTCGCAAGAAGCCACACATGCCGTCCCGGCGTTAAAACGATTATTATCATACGCCCCAGCTGCGCGCTTGTACACCTGTACGACCTTGCGACGTATTTTTCGCCACGCATCTTCAATATATAGAAAGTTATCGAATCAACCCAACGGCTAAATATTCTTGAAACAACATAATAACAATCTTTCGGATTTTACAGTTGGTTTCACGTATAGTTGCGATCGTCCAAGATTTGAGCGTTTATCATTTGGTCGGGATAGGGATACACGACCGATCACCAAAATCCAAGTAATTTCGAAGCGACTGCGAACAAAGTATTTTCCAGAGTTGAAATATAGTCGATCGAAGAGTCAATGGAAGCGCGTTGA
>CAUJKO010000171.1:0-12021 GCA_963210295.1 Ophion ellenae | reverse complement strand
TAAGTATTAAAATGAATGAAAATGTTGACGTGACTATTTAGTATATAGAATCATTTTTATTTTTTACAAATTCATTATAGTCGCGTAAACAAATTTGGAAAAAAAAGCGCATATATTTTTTTTTGTCGAGGATATAATTCGTTCAGGACACTGTTTGAAAAACCTTGCCGATGGTGGATTTGTTTTCTGTCATTCGTAGCTAAAGTGCAGCATAGCGAAAAAAATGCTGGCAGAAATTACAGCTCTTTAAAAAAGAAAATTCCGATTTCTACAAAAATGTTGAGTTTTGAACATTTATTTAAGGCGTTACCCCCACTTCTAGCGCAAAAAGGTCGTTTTCATGAATTTTTTAAAGAAAACTACAAAACTTTTTTTATCGATCAATATACCATCTTAAAGAACACATCTTGAAGAACCTTCAGTAATTTTTTTATTGAAAAATATTGCATCGTTTAGTGGCAAATGGCCGTCAATGAAATAATGTTTTTATATACACGGTTTGCGGTGACCAACATTGCGGCGAAGTGGATCATCTGAAAAAAAAATGCCGATGGATTTAGTCAAATATAAGTATAAACTAGTCTTTAATCGAAGGATTTTAAAAAATATTCATTTTTCACAAAATGGCGGACAGTCAAAGTTAATGGTTCGATTTTAACGAAAAAAAACGGCCGTTTTTTGGCTATAAAACGGCCATTTTTTTTTTTTCGAAAAAAAAATCAAACTATTAAAGACTACATTTTTATGTATTAAATGAGCCTGCAACATTTCAAGAAGATCGGTTCATTAGTGTTCGAGTAATCTTGGTCACCGACTTCAGAAATGCTATTTTGAGAAAAACGCGTTTAAAGTTTCTCTTTCAACGCTCTTTCAACGCGGATTCTCCTCTTTCAACGCTCATATCTCAGTCAATTTTGTTCGGATCGACTTGAAATTTTCAGGACATATTCTCAGATACTTATACTTAAAAAAAATGCAATAACAAAAAAATCGTTTTTTTCAAAATCGCAAGTGGGGGGTAACCCCTTAAAAAAACGAACTCGGGACTCTGCCACGTTTTGAATTGCTATAACTCTGGTAATAATTGTAATTTTGACATGTTCTTAAACCCTCAACATGGTTTTAAAAGTGTACATAATAAATTCATCTAAAGAAATTAATTTTTCGAGAATCCGAAGGAGGTGTGATCCTTTAAGGGGAGGGTAGGGTGTCAGCGTGAAAAAAAAAACACTTTTTTTGCCAATTTTTCCATCTATATGGATAGAGTAAATTTATTGAAACCTTTTGTACATTGTTAAGTGTCATTTCAAGAACATTCCGTGAAATTTGTACGCGAAAATATCCACAAACAAGCCGGTGCCGCGTTTTTTTCTCGAAACCACTTTTTTAAAGTCCGTGTTTACTGCCATTTGAAAACTGCATGACCGATTTATTTCAACCTTGGTACACACTTTCTACATACAAAATACCTCCCCCCAACGGTTAGTTTGAGATTTTTTTTTACATTGAGGGGGTTTTCCACCCCCAAAATGGCGGAATTTTTCGTGAAAAATAGCACTTTTCACTTGACATGACCACCAAAAATTTAGCAATGAAAGAAAAAATTATCAAAGACCGTTGGGGGGAGGATTCGATGATACTTCGACTAAATTTTAATGGTACTTGATTTCACATAATTTCTAGCTGAGATACAGTGAATACCGCAAATCGTGTTTTTCCAAAGGCGTTTTTGGAAAACCTTTGTCACCAGCTTGTTTGTGGATATTTTCGCGTACAAATTTCACGGAATGTTCTTGAAATGATACTTAACAATGTACAAAAGGCTTCAATAAATTTACTCTATCCATATAGATGAAAAAAAAACGCAAAAAAGTGTTCTTTTTTTCACCCTGAAACCCCTACCCTTCCTTAATAGCTATCGAGTCTCGATTTGAAAGAAAACAAATTGTAGTACGTCGAAGTATTATTGCAATTTTATTTTACAGGACTATAGTGGGGAAACGAGTCGTTAGATATTATCCTCGATCTCTCGGGGCATAAACGATCAATATTCCGCTCGTTTTCACTCCAATTAATCGACATTCAATCCGTCGCTACACTCATAGGTTCGAAACGATCGAGACTTTTTTTTTATTCCGCGAAGCAAATGTGGCGAAGAGGAAAAGCACCTGATACGTTTCCGGTTGTAACGGAGGATGCACATATATATATATATATATATATATATATATATATACACACACACACACACACACATACATACATATATATATAACACACACACACATATATATATATATATATATATATATAGAGAGAGAAAGAGATAGAGATTGAAAAATTCTTCCACCCTTTTATATACTTTTATTTTCTCGTTTACAGCGTAGAACTCGAGAAATCGGAAAATGCCAGCCTAGCATTTTGTTCAACAGTATTTTCGAGTATCAAGGCAGACGTTTCGAGTTGTTCGAAGCAAAAATTCCAAACAATTCGATCATTGATTGGTAAAAAAAAACCGTACGTTTTTTTTTCCTTAACTTTTTTCCCTCCTGCTTCGTCAATGAGAATTCCCTAGGGCATCGATGATATTGAAGGTGAGAGCGCGCTGTATCGGAAAAAGGAGAACGAGGCACCTTGGGGAAAAAATAAAAATGGAAGATAACACTTGAAATTGGAAGAGCGCGAAGTGTAAAGTTCGATTTTCCCTCGTCTGATTTGTGAAACGGGTGTGTGTGTGTGTGTGTGTGTAGAGGAGGGCAGGAAGGATCTCGAACTAACGAACCTCTCATCTCTTGTACCTATATACGAGATGGCGCAGACTGCGTCGGGTTTCGAGTACAGCGCCGATGAAATTTCTTTTCAAGAGCCGCACGGACCTCTCGGTCGTACAGAGGCGCGATACTTGACACAATTTCAACGTTCTCCACCCCCCCCCCTGCACTCTCCCCGCCTTTCTCTTTCGCGGTATTTGTCTACGAACTCAATCGCGCCGGGAAGTCACTCGAAAATCAATTGGATCCGATAATTAATTGAGTCCAATGTAGGACCGTTGGATACGGTTTTTTTTTTTCAAGGCGGAGATTTAGGCGAGGAAAGAATTGCTGATTTGCATGATTTTGTTTCAAGGGAAAGATTTCTTTGCCGTTTTTGAGTCTCAGGGTATGGTTTAGACTTGTGTTGAATGCTCCTTAAGGAAATGTGCTTCTGAAATGTTTAATTCAGGATCATGTAGAATTGTGTTGAAGAACATTAATACTAAGTTTTGAGTAAATCTGAACAGATATTGATTTTAACATGTAAACATTGCTCCCCCCTTTCACCCTTAAGGATTGAATTTCCAAAAACGCTGAAATTTCATTAGTTGTGTTTAGGAGCAGTAATACGAGGTTTCAACTCAATTTGTTTGGATTTTTTTATTTTCCGTACAAAATTTGCCACCCCCTTTCGATTAGGGGTTGAATTTGGGAAAACTCTTCAATATGTGTTTTATTAATTCTGTTGAAGAGCTTTAATACTAAGTTTCACGTAAATCTTCTGACCAGATTTTTTTTATGTTACGTACAAACTTTGCCACCCTTCTGCCCTTAGGGGTTGAATTTATAAAAACGCTAATATACGTGGCTCATTAATTATGTCAAAAAGCACGAATACCAAATTTCAAGTGAATCTGACCAGGTATTTTTTAATTTCCATACACACTTTGCCACCCCTTTTCTCCCCTTAAGGGTTGAATTGAAAAAAAGCCTTCTTAGTTGGTGCTTACGTCACAAAAGCAACCTACTGTCCAAATTTCATGTAATTAGCTTCAGCGGTTTTTGCTCGGCGTTGATGAATCAGTCAGGACATGTTCTTTTATATGTATAGATTACTACTTTTGGCTATTAAATGGTATTTTGATATTTTTTTTCATTCAAAAAAATGGCGGAGGTATGGCATGGTCTTATGAACGGGCTGCGGCGAACGTTGTCAGACGTCGTGACACGCAGCGTCTGCGGGATTAATCTGATAAAAAACCGCCAAAATTTTTTCTTTCATTAACACTCATACGCAGAATATGAACCACGAAAAAGTGAGAAATGTTGAAAATCGATTAAATGGTACTCTTTTGAAACAAAAAGATTGAGTTTTCCGAAAAAAATTGCTACATTTTGGAACAAACTTTTGTTTTCAACAACATTAAGGTTCATGTTTTAGTGAATAAGGTTAGAAATATTTATGCCAAATTTCATCAGAATTGGTCGATTGGTTTTTTCTCTATAAGTCACGCCAGTATTGGAAAAAAAAATGCCGTGGAACAGGCAAAATTAGTCACAAAAAATACCGAAATCTTAAAAATGGTGAAGAAATCTTGCCTCGAAAAAAAAGCATGAAACTCAGCGAATTTTTTCCCTCGCCTAACGGTATCTCGCCCCTAAACCGATTGTAAGAAAAAGGATCCCCCCCGCGCCACTTTCGAAGGCAAAACAGTCTTCTCGCATTTGGGAGAACAAATGGCGAGGCATAATTTGAAAAGATAATGTTTCGAGTATTGTTCGTGGGGCTATTAACGCCGCTCACGTTTAGGTCGCGTGGTGAACTTTCGTTAAACTTTAAGGGCAGTTAAAGACTGCGCGTCGTGCAATGAGTTGAGGATGGGGGCGGGGGCAGAGCGACGTTTCACTAACCAAGGACAATAAAGCACAATTACCATTTCACAACGTTCGCGGATGAGGGGAAAAGTGGAGAAAAGATGCCCGGGGTTTGTTCTCCGGACTCGCCTAAGGGCTGCACATTGGACCACTGAATAATCATGAATGTTAAAACGAATGAAACCCAATTGTCCCTACTTCCACGAGCATCTTGTCGCGCCAAAGCTTCCATTCTACTCCCGCGCACTGTCGAGGGATGGAAACTTTTGGAACGTCGTAAAAAAAGAAAGCGTCACTCGTCAACGACAGATAAAGGATGTTGGGATGCGGAGTTGAAGTTTGGGTTACAGCCAACTTGGAAAATGAAGATCATCGATAAGTTGCGGTAATTGTTGAGGTTGAAAGCTGTGCCCCAAAAAGTTGAAGACACCTTTTCGTCATCCCCTTCATTGACAGCCCATGAATCGTGACGAAAGCCACTGGCTGGTGATTTTATCAAGTCCGGATGAACGCCAGGGACACAAATGAAAAGGATCATGAGCTGGGGGGATAAAAAGCGCCAGGGGGTTGTCGAGGGTGGGAGGGTGCATGGAGTTTTGTTCTCATAGCTGGAGAACTCTATCCAATTCGGTCATTCTAGCCTCGAAATTGTCGAATTAGAGATTCCCGTCACGTAGTGCACTCCACCGGGAGGGCTATAAGACCCTCTGCTACATAGGAAAAGCCGAGACTCGACTTTCTCTCCCTCTCTCGTGACTCTTTAGCTCTTGGAGATCGTCTGCAAATGTTTCCTGTCTGCCTCTCTCTCACTCTTCACTCAAGTTATCTTGCGTTTTTCGTCTTCCAACTCGTGCTTTTTTCCTTCCCGAAGGAGATAGAGAAAGATGGAGATAGAGAGAGAAAGAGGGAGGGTGGGCGGGAGGGAGGGAGAGAGAGAGGGAGACGAAAGTGTACAGAAGCTTAGGGGTAGGCAACCACTTTTCCGGCCGGTAATTAAATAAAAAGATAGCGAAACGAGAGGGTAAAGCTGCTCGAAAGCTCGGGCAGAGAGAGAGAAAGAGGGCGTCTTGGTTCCTGCCAATGTTCGCAGGCGTATGAAGCCACCCCCAGTCCGCACGAGCGTCAAGTACCACGTGAGGTTAAGTAGGATGCTCCAAGGAGAAAAAAGACACGGAGGAACTCTGCGAGTAACATCATTGTCAAGGGAGGCGAAGGGAGAGAGAGCCGGTCTCGGTTCAAAGGATCTACTGAAGTTTGCCCCGGAAGTTTTCCCGATCGGAGATAGATGGACAATTTATTAAGGTCAGGAAGCGCAAGTCCCTTTGAGATTTCAGCCCTTTTTCCTCCTTTTTCTTGCTGTAAAATTAATTTCCTTCTTTCCAACGAACCATTGCCCCCGCTACTTGAAGCTTTAAGGGATTCTTTTTGCTCTTCCTTCTTCTTCTCGTCTTCAGCGAGTTCGGGATCGCGGGAACGTTCGTGTCTAAGCTCCAGTTCGTCTCGGACAAGCAGAGAGAAATTTCCGCCCTGTCCGTACCTCGCAACCCCTGCCTCCTTACATCTTGATTTTTTTCTCAACCCTTTCCGCCAAGTTTGCCAGGCCTGGCCTTGCCAAAGTACTCGGATCTATGTGCCTCTTGCTTTCTCTCTTACACGTAGACACCCGCCGGCTATTCTTCGCTCGCCCTGTTCCCAAACCCATGACGACCCCCCCCCCCCCCCTCGCCCCTGCCCCCACGCCCTCTCTCTCCCTCTCGGTACGTAGAATCGTCGCTTCATTTCGTGCCACTCTCTCTTTCCAAGCTCCGAGCGTTCGACTCGTACTCTATACATAACGTGGGGGGGGGGGGGGGGGGGGGGGGGCGTTAGCGAGTTGCCTTCGTGCCTCGCAACTACATGAAAATCCCCGGAGGCCATCTACTTCGAGTAACTTGCTTTTGACTTGGCTCTTAAATGGTACCGAGAAGTGTGCACCCTCAACCCCCCCCCTCCCCCCACGTGCCCTTCGTTCCTTCTCACCTCGCGGCCCTTCCTGCACAACCCAAGCAACGGATCTCCGCCCCGGGGGTGCCTCGTACTCGAGTACGAAATGGGGGGGGGGGGGGGGTAAAAATGGAAAACGGAGAAGCGGAGGAAAAGTTAGGTAGCCATCAGGGTGCGACGAGTGCCACGCGTCTGGAATTCTCTTGAAAAGCTTCTTGCTCCTACTCGGAGTTCACTACAAGAGAACTCCAAACTGCAGCCCAACGGCCACCCAAATCACTCTTTTTTCCATTCATTTCCCCCCCCCCCCCCAACCCCCGGGACATTTCCACATAAAAAGCCGGAGCGAAAATTGCCTGCAGCTTGATTCAACATTTTTGCGCTCACCGTGAATTTACGAATTTTGAAAAAATATCCACACGAAGGGGACGAGCCGTAGAATTTTGCCGCGCCCAATGTTGTTTCCTCTCGTTGTAATTCCCTTTGCGGAATCAAACGCAGTTTCATATTTGAACGGGGAATTACATCGTATTTGCTCACTCGGTTCGTGCCAACGGCAAAATTTACAAATACAGACACACTCACGTTTATCTGTGAGCAGCATGTGTGCAGGTGCCGAAATTTAAGTAGTACAGATATGGTGCCGGCAGACGTGTGAATAATTCTACGTACAGAAATATACTGCACGTTCGTATTTATTTGTATCCATATTTTACCAGCACATATGATGGCGCTAATACATAAATATGCCGAAAATAATGGTTTTACAAATATAAGTATTTCCGACATATTTTATGAATTATAAATGTATCGGATTTGTTTAAGACCTTAGGCCACTCTAGAGGCCGAAAGAAATAGGCTTTTTGGGGATTTCTTTTCAGAAAAACTACAAAATAAATCGGGATTACTAAAAAGGGTGTTTATCATACATATCAGTGACTGTATGCAATTTTTTTTAAGCAATTAATAAAAAATGGCGGCGGTGCAGTGTTTATCTCAAAACGGCATGTTTTGAGTTGGCCAGAAACATAACTCACAAGGAACATCCCTCAGGTGACACCCTTCGATTTTGTTGAAATTTGGAAATGTTATAAAGCACCGAAAAGTAAGCGATACATATTTTTTTATCGGCGGAAAAACGGTTGAAGGGGTGAAACCACCCCTTATTATAGGGGTGGTTCACCCCTTAATTTTTTTCCGCAATGTCACTATAGTGGATTTCTCAGTGCTTCGGATACTACCCCTAGAGATGCCTTTTTCGAGGGGTGGTTTCACCCCTTAAAACCGTTTTTCCGCCGATAAAAAGAATACCTATCGCTTACTTTTCGGTGCTTTATAACATATCCAAATTTCAACAAAATCGAAGGGTGTCACCTGAGGGATGTTCCTTGTCAGACAATTATCAACCGATTCACTTGAAATGTTGAATATATCTTGAAAAAAATATTGTCCATGGGAGTACGGAGGATTTTTTTTTATCGCATAGTTCATGTGTTATTAACAATTATCTGACGAATTTTGCGGCAAATTTTTCACTTTCCAAAAATTTGCCTAAAAAATCGTGAGGTATGTTTCCGGCCAACTTAATAAATGCAGTTGTGAGATAAACGCTGCACAGCCGCCATTTTAAAAGTAATCGCTTCAAAAAAATGAATGTATACAGTCACTCATATGTATAATAAACACCTTTTCTGTAATCTCGATTTATTTTGTAGTTTATCTGGAAAAAAATCCCCAAAAAGCCTATTTTTTCGGCCTCTAGAGTGGCCTAACCCCTTAAGGATGCAGGGATGAACGAACCGGCAAGGTGTAAACATGGGTGAAAGCTGAATAGCTTTCGTAACAAAGTGAATAAGACGTGAAAAACATACACCTGTGAGCCAGAAAATTATTACTATCCTCCCTAGCCCTTTTCCCTTCTCTCTCCGTCCCTTTCTCTTTCTCTCTCTCCCTCTCCTCGCCTCTCTTTACTCTTCGTTCCTCTACTCGTGCTCGCCGACTGCAGCTTCCTCATCATTCGTCACTCAGACAACGCGGGCCTGCGTCGAGCTTGACGTTTCCCTTTTTTCGCGCTCATGTACACAAAGTAGTTTCGAGAAACGAAAAAAAAAAAAAAAACAAACTATTTTACAAAATGCGTCAGCACTACTCGCGAAATTTTTTTCACCTCGAGGGTTTCATCGCTCGGAAGGAATTTTTTATTTTTACAAAGCGAGCAACCACCCAGCCAAGGGATTGTGGACAAAGGGTGTCCCTTGGGGGTTGCGGCTTGGTCCACGACGAGAGCTTAATTGGGCCCGAGCGAAGGCCATCAAGAGAATAATAGAGCGCAAAAAATCAACGCCGTTACGCGAGTCTGACCAATTACGGCTCGTTCTACTAGCACGGCCGTACCCCCCCTCGTGTCTGACCAATTACGGCTCGTACTACTTGCAGCGATCTTCTAGCGCCCGTTGCGTGTATACGCGTATATATCGAGGATCGGGGCTCTTTGAGGCTTCCAAACGGTATTCGTCAACCCCCAAAGAGTCCCATCAATTAACCCCGGAGCGTTCTTAAGGCAGCTAAAGAAGAAACAAACGAATGAAGCACGTGGGAATCGAAGGGGAAACGGTGCCCTTTGGCCATTAGAGACAATAAGGGAGTTTAATTGCCCGAATGAAACCGAAAGTCTCGTCGTACAATACTTTGCGAGTAGAAAAAAAAAGCTCGCTCTACTCCCTCTTGACTGTAAATATAGGTTCGAGCAACATTACACGCGTGTGCCATGAGCAATATTTCCTCGGTAAACCGGGTTTGCCTTTCGAAGCTCGGTATACATACCTTCCCCACTTTCGTAATACGTAGCATCTTTCACATTGCGAAAGCTTCGTGGATAGAAATTCCCTCTCTCTCTCTCGTGCTGTTTCTCTTGCTCGACTTCCCTCCATTTCTCTTTCTGTCTCTCTCGCTCTTTCACTCCACTGCTACTCTCGGGACAAATATGTCTGCAGATTCGGGCCAAGCTCCAATTCCCTTCTGCAAGCTCGACGCGCGGTGCATGCCATGCACATCGAAGCTATTTATACCAGAAGCTCCCCACCCCTCTCTCTCTCTCTCTCTCTGTCTTTTTGGCTCTCGCTGCGATACCGGATGCTGCTATCCTAGAACGATTCCGCCCCTTTCTCTTCATCCCTCCCTCTCTCGCGCCCACCCCTCACTTTGGAAATATCGCCTTTGGGACCGCAATACTCGCGCACCAGTCACGGCCGGCAACATCTTGTACGTAATTATTTATTTACCAAACGGAGCTAAGGTTATTAGACACGGAGTCCGAGAGGAAAATGAAACGTCCAGTTGTGGGCAACCAAAAGGGCCCGGAGATCCTAAAAAACATTCAATTACTCCGAAAACTTGCGCAAGCTCAGTGCTTGCGCAAGTTTTTGGAGAAAAAAGCTCTCCATTTTTTCAAAAAACTTGCGCAAGCTCAGGGCTTGCGCAAGTTTTTGGAGAGAAAAGCACTCCATTTCTCAAAAAACTTGCGCAAGCTCAGTGCTTGCGCAAGTTTTTGGAGAGAAAAGCACTCCATTTCTCATGCGCCAAGGTTATTAGACACGGTTATTAGACACGGAGTCCGAGAGGAAAATGGAACGTCCAGTTGTGGGCAACCAAAAGGGCCCGGAGACCCTAAAAAACCTTCAATTTCTCCGAAAACTTGCGCAAGCTCAGTGCTTGCGCAAGTTTTTTGAGAAAAAAGCACTCCATTTCTCAAAAAACTTGCCCAAGCTCAGTGCTTGCGCAAGTTTTTGGAGAAAAAAGCACCCCATTTCTCCAAAAACTTGCGCAAGCTCAGTGCTTGCCCAAGTTTTTGGAGAAAAAAGCACCCCATTTCTCCAAAAGCTTGCGCAAGTACTGAGCTTGCGCAAGTTTTTGGAGAAATTGAGTGCTTTTTTCGTCTTTTTTGTCCATTTGGACAGGGTTGGTGAAGAAAGGGCTCGATGGGACGGTCGGAGAATGCCAAGGATCGATCTTCGAAGGGACGAGACAAAGGACCTGGATCATCCCATCGCTGATCCTCGGCGTGTCCGAATCCCTCCGAGTTATTATTATCATACCTATAATTACGATTATTATTATCGTTTTCGCGATAAATCACCTGAGACTGGAGAAATCCCAATGGGCAGCGCCGTACAGCGGCGAGACATGAAATATTTCGCGGCAAAAAAGTTCATCGAACGACGAGATTGAATTCGAAGATGAAAAAAAAAAGTAATCCGAGCTCTGCCAGCGGGAGAGCCCTGCCAATAATTCTTGGATATATCGCGAACTGTTATTACGTCCATGCCGACGGAGACGAGGAAAAAAAGCCGTTTCTACATCCTTTATTACAAAAAAAAGCAAGCCTATAAAAGAAAAAGCTCTGGCAAGAAACGAGCTACGAAATATCTAGCTCTACAATTTTTTTTTTTTTCATCCCTCGGGCCTGTATGTTGTTTGTAAAATCGCGGGAACAAAAAAGCCTCGTTTCGCCAAAAACCCTCGAGATTTTTACGACTCGTGTAAATAAAATAACGATACGAATGCCGTAACGAATAAAATAACCGAAGGCATGAAAAAAGAACGCCCAACTTCGAGTATCTCGTAAAATTGATTGAAAATCCATAACTTTATTTTTCGCCGAAATAAAGGGATGAGAAGAGGGGTGGATCTTTTTACAGCTATACAGCTGCTTTGCTCGTGGCCTCGAACGGTTGTACCGCGTTGGCACGAGCCGTCACGCGTTACGAGGGTGCACAAAGTGCGACGAAGGTGCACCCCCGATGAGACCTCTGACGAGGCGTCATCAAGGGCGATGACGTATATATGCGCGCGCGAAGCCAAATCGGGTTTGCCTCAATTTGAACGGAAGGCTCTCCGGTAACTTCGAGACTCGGCGGTGTCCTTAACACCCTCTTCTCCCTCCACCCTTCTCTTCAACCCTCATTCGCAACCCTTCGTACACTGCCGTCGCTCTGACATTATTATTTCCACGCCCCCTATCACAGTCACGAAAATAATGTCGATAATGATAATAATAAATCATAAAAAAATAACAATACTCCTTTATATTTATTTGTCAAGGGCTTACGCCTCGTTGTCATAGTCGAAATGTCACTTTTTTCAAAACCAATATATTTTGACAGATATTTCGGAAATTTGTAGGGCTTTTTCTAGACGTAAAAATAGAGGATTTGACCGAAGATTTTTTTTTCATGTATGATTTCGATTTGATGAACGAAAAATGCCAATTTTTTCGCAAAAATCAAGACGCGATTTAAACACGCGGCATTTTTTTGTTGTTAATTTGATATTTCGAAAATTCCTTCGATCAATCCATAGATATAAAGGAACATGACCGATTCATCAACGCCGAGCCAAAACCGCTGAAGCT
>CAUJKO010000170.1:0-19703 GCA_963210295.1 Ophion ellenae | reverse complement strand
AAATGTTACTTACTTTTTTTCACATTACTGAAAGGAAACGCATCTTACCTCCTTTGGCCAGACAAATTGATTCAATGCGAACAAATTAAATGCAATTGAGGCGCGATTTTAATTTTTTTAATTTATCACAATATTGTAACCACAATCACAGAGCCGACAAAAATACGAGCAAACAATTCCCTCCTCAAGCAATTAATTGCAAAACATTATAAAGTGAAGTATGCGACTGTACAGGGCGACAATTGTATAAAGGGGTCTTTGCCACTGAGAAAAATATTTTCAATGGTTTTTCAAGTCCTCTTCGAATAAAAATATACCGTATTTTTATTATGAACAGTATTGGCCATAAAAAATGTGCATTCGTCGAAAAAAATCCAAATTCCATTCGGAGTACAGCAGAATGAAGCTTAATTAAAATCCAAATACGGAGCATTCCTGACAAAATTTGTTTCTTGCATCCCGTCATCGAGAATATAACATCCGAGAAAAAAATGAGCATTCTTTGAAGAAAAAAAACCAAAATTATATTTGAACTACAGCAGAATAAAGATTAATTGAAATCCAAATACGGAGCATCCCTGACAAAATCTGTTTCGCGCCAATGCATTTGTGCACGTGCATTTTAACGTGAATAAATGGAATTCAGTTCCATTTGAATTTTTTTTAACAATTATTTTCCAGTCGGAATTTGATTATCGTCATTACGCCGAACTCAAAAGGGAATTTTGATTTTTTTTTCAGGAATGCGCCCTTCATTTGGATAATGTGTGTGTATGTGTGTTCAATGAGATTGAAGTTTGCATCGTTGGAATGCAATGAAAATTATTATTTTCGAACACCTCGAATTTCTTTCGGAAAATCTTCGTCAGGAAAATCCCTTAATAATTTTTCAAGTCGCTAATTGACAGATCGAGAATAGAAATCTACGAAGAATAAATTGAAGAAAAATAATGAAGATGAGAAATGGAAATGTAAGAAAAGAATTTTCGTTGCATTCCAACGATGCAAACTTCAAGACCATTGTGTTTAGCTATTTGTTATACTAATTTCTAACGATGGGGAATTCGATTCGTATGATTCGCTCATAGCTAATGGTTATGTACGAATTACGTTGCCGGTAAATACATGATATGTGATAGGATATACATATATATATATATATATATATATGCCCGTGTGTGTGTGTGTGTGTGTGTGTGTGTGTGTGTGTGTGTGTGTGTGTGTGTGTGTGTGTGTGTGTGTGTGTGTGTGTGTGTGTGTGTAAATCTGTACATCATATCACATATCATATATATATATATATATATATATATATATATATATATATATATACACACACACCCGCGTATACAGATAAAGCGATGAAGCTGTAAATTCAATGAACGAAACGAGAGACGAATAAAATAAATAAACGAAGCCAAAATTAATGCCGGACCATCTACTACAGGCGTGGGCATCCACACGCGCGTGTGTGTGCCCACGCGCAAACACACATGCGTTACGTGTCCTCGCGTTCGTCCGTCTCGCCCTCTCTCGTTTGCCACTCCTTAGCCTCTCATCCAGAGATATCCTTCCCTCATCTGGTATAGCAATATACAGCGGGCACTGAGAGTAGCGATAAGCTACCAATGAGCTCACACACCAGGTCGCGCATTTGCGTACATTTACATGTATGTATATGTAGAAAACACGAGAGAGAGAGAGAGAGAGAGAGAGAGAGAGAGAGAGAGAATACGAGTGTGAAAAGTGTTGCTCTGTGCATATATATATATATATATATAGGGTTCCCTGTAACAAAAATCCTGCACCTGTCGATAGGTCAGATCATGTCCCACTATCCGCTGGAATTTCAGTTGAGTAAAAGTCCCACGGTCTTCGAGATTTGGGGCTTTGTGTTATTGTTAAAAAAAAGAAATCATCTGCTTATGGTTTTGCGCATGCCATTTCTACAAATGATATGCATCAACAATAACTGAGCAACTTTTTCGAGTAATTGGCACGAGATGCGTAGCAAATTTGTTGTACACCGCAGGCTATCAAAGTCAGATGTTCAATTTGGTTTGTACGTAAATTCTGCATACGATCTTTTTCATAAGTTTCCTTAATGTTTAAGGTTCAAAAGAAGACATTTCTAGATAAAACCACATGATTCTAGAACAACCAAGAGTAATTTCTTTTTAAAACGGGCAAAAAAAGCTGTCACTTGTAGAAATGGCATGCGGAGAACAAAAAGCCGATTTTTCGTTTTAAAAAAATAACAAAGCCCACAATCTCCGATATACCGTGGGACTGTTACTAACCTAAAATTCTAGCATATAGGAGATGATCTGACCGATCGACAGTTGCAGAATTATCCATTCATTACGGGACACCCTGTGCACACACATACACAATTATACTAATTATACTTATGTAATTATATACTGCACTTATGTATATATACTACTATACATTATGTGTGTGTGTGTGTGTGTGTGTGTGTGTGTGTGTGTGTGTGTGTGTGTGTGTGTGTGTGTGTGTGTGTGTGTATGTATGTGTGTGTATATATATATATATATATATATATATATATATATATATATATATAAAATGTGCTAGTACTATATAATAGTAGTAATTATATACTCCACTTATGTAATTATGTACTAATTGCTTATATAATTTGCAGGTTGTGTGTGTGTGTGTGTGTGTGTGTGTGTGTGTGTGTGTGTGTGTGTGTGTGTGTGATTAGGCCGACATATTATGAGGGTATCGTTGTGGATGACGGGTACACGATGAAAACCGAAGAGCGTTCTCCAAAACCGGATGTGACGTGGGTATATATTATACGACTCGTATATTGATGAACGTGTGTATCGCGGTTGTGTCGTTGCCATCGTATTTCGTTAGCTCTCTTCGTGAAGGGACGATAGGTCGTGTGGGGTATGTATATATAATACAATAGGCGGGTAAGAGAATCCAACGACATATCGTATACGACGATAGAAACACACGCCGAGATAAAATAACGCGAGACGTGGCAGCGCGTGGTTTACCATGCGGGGAAGAAAGTGCTATTGGAGCTCGTACAATAGCACGCACACGCGCGTACGCACACAGGAATACATTTATCGGACGGGCAAAAGAGAGATCGGGGGAAAGAAAGCGTTAGAGAGACGAATCAAGAACCGCGGTGTATATGCATCATTTGCGAGAAAAAGAGCGCGCGTTTGCGCGGGGCCAGGGAGATAACGGGGTTGGCAAACAGAGATAGCGCCGATTTGCCTCTCTTCGACTAACGAGAGTACGCTGCGCGCTCGCGTTGTAGCCTTGCTCGAGAATCCCCCCCCTCTCTCTCTCTCTCACTGCCTCTCCCTCTCTCTCTCTCTCTCTCTCTCTCTCTCTCTCTCTCTCCCTCTCGTTTCCTCGTCTATACAACACGGACTTGGATTTCTCTCCGCGACCTATCGCGTCTATCATCGTACTCGCTATTTCAATGAAAGACGCACACGCGACCGCGATCTCGAGCCTGTCTTTTATTCCCTTCATATTATTCATTACTTCATTCGTTCGTAATACGTCAATTGGTCTTTGGTTGGGGCAAAGCTATTTCGAAGATACGAGCTCTCGGCGAGGCTCTATAGGGCGTTAGGAAGGTCGATGTAAAGCTTTAAAGGGGTGACAGGTCACCTCGTTAGGAACATATCTAAGTTAGGTTACCTTAGCTCAAAGTCTAAGGATTTCGAGTTGTCACGATAAGTATGATTTTTGGAAAATTTACAAAAATCCATTCAACACCCTGTATATGTGTACGTGATGCCGCCACTTACTATCAAATTCAATGATACAGAATTACGTATAAAATCGACTCGATAAATGAACGATCGACATGGGATAAATAAAAATGTTGCGTTTTTTTTTAATTTATACGCAAGCTGGGTTTTTTATATTCGAATGTAAAAGGGAGCACAGCGAATTCGTGTGTCCTATACACATATGTATATCCTTTGAGTGAAACGAAAAACCAAACGAGAAAGGCGAGAAATCATGCTGGTGGAGTTGGCATCGTTGGAATGCAACGAAAATGATTCTCGAATTTTTCATTTGTTTACGATCAATATTATCACAAATATTTATTCGCACCTTTTCGTGACAATTTTTCGATAAGGATTCTCAAAAGTGTTTCAGTGACTTTCGTAAACCAAATGTGTCGAAAAAAAATGACGTTGAAATCGTGTCGAAAAAAAAATCGCTAAAGAGTTTCTACGTACTCTTATTAGAAATCTACGATCTCAATTTGCAAAAAAAGTCTTTGGATAATGATGAAAATTAAGAAATGAAAAATGAAATATATATATATATATACATACATACATACATACATACATACATACATACATACATACATATATATATATATATATATATATATATATATATATATATATATATATATATATATATATGTATATATATATATATATATATATTGTTGCATTCAATGTGATTTTGCGATTTTGAAGCTTGCACGCGTTGGAATGCAACGATATTTTTTCTCTCATTTTTCATTTCTCTATTTTTACCATTACCCAAAGAAAATTGAGGTCGTCAATTTCTTATAAGAATGCGTAGCAACGTTTGAGTGATTCTCATAGTCTCAATCGACCAACAAAAATTTGAGTCCTCAAAAAGAATTCATTTTCGTTGCATACCAACCATGCAAACGTCAACGTCATGGAAAAGAAAATAAAAAATAAAAAATACGCGATAAGAAGAAAAGTTATAATTCGTTGCTTTCCAACGATGCGAACTTCGATAGCATCAGAAATGACAATAAGCAAGTCCAGCCGGATGAAAATTCCGAAAATCGAGAAACCGTTTGGTACGAAATATAATTGAGAATACTCAATTGCGAATGCGGATACGTTGCAAAATTGAGTTTTCAACGGTGGTGCCAATACTGCGCTTTATATGTACAAATCACTTCACATTTGTATGCACACGCGCATATCTATGCAAATGGAATCTTTTATTTCACGAGACTCGTCCTCGTAGCTGCGAGCGTCCGGTTTTGCAAATCGCGATTATTGCAAGGTACACGGTAATTCGCGCGAACGCAACCGGAAGTACGAGAAAAAAAAAAAACGTCGCTGACAAGTCAGACTCGCGTGTGTACGCGTTTATACGCACGTGCGAGCTCATTGAAATTTGTCCTCTCATTTTATGACTTAGCGCACGGACGTGTGTGTTTCTAGTAGACACGATGATGATGACCGCACACAATGACCGTGTACACACACGTTGGACGTTTTTCTTTTTCTTTTTAGACTTTATTTACTCACCGATTCTTGTTTAGTTTTTTTTTTTCTTTTCTTTTCGTAGCAATCTCCTTGAATTCTCACGGTCATTGAAATTCCGAGTGCGTACGCGTAATACGAGAAAATACCGGAGTCCGCGTATATGGAAATGGGTCTCTACACGTCGCTGTTTCATTCATCGAACGTGTGTGTGTGTGTGTGTGTGTGCGCGCGCGCGTGTCTATATATATATATATGCGCGTGTCTATATATATATATATATATATATATATATATATATATATATATATATATATATATATATATATATAGTGTGTGTGTGTGTGTGTGTATACAGGGTGTCCTGTTGTGAATGGATAATCCGGCAACTGTCGATAGGTCAGAGCATGCCCCACTAAACTGCGAAAAAAAACCACTAAATCAAGAAAATCTATTGGTCGATTGAAATAAATGTCTGTTCGCGGAGGGCCACCGATATATGAAATTGTTACAATACTATAAAATATTGGAAAATGTGATCGATTCAAATAACATATTATTTTATTTGAAAACCTCTTCTGTTCTCTGAATATCTACATTATCCTTCAAATAAAAATTATATTCTATTGAAATCAGTCTATATACAATCCGTAGATGTATGGATGAAATAATCAAGCGGTTGCTGCAACATTTTTTATTTCGTGCAAAAATATAATCAATAGAATGAATTATTTCCTTAACACATCTAAACGAATATGCCACGAGACGTAAGTTTTTCAATTTGTTTTAAATCTTAAATAAAAAGTGAGCATTAGAATGATCATCGACGATAATATTGGAGAGAATATCAGATATTCCACTGACAAGAACAGATACTACACTTTGATCTTAGCCACAGGCCAAGAAGCGATAGTCTTTAAAGTTTCTCCGGCGTTTAAGTAGGTTTTCGGATCGCGCTACGCTTACGAGAAACGAGCGCGCGTGCGGCTTCTAGGGAGTACTCCGAGAACTACGAGTTTCCTCACACCTATAATTTCGGTGGCGCTCGTCCATGCTTTGGGTGAATTTTTTTTAACCAAATGCGCAAGAAACAAATTTTATTTTTCGCACAATTTTTTAACCAATTCAGACATTTGCTTAATATTTCTAAATCAAAATAAAGTATTAATATTTTAACGAATAATCGACTTGAAAATCAATATGGGATATGGTGGAAAAAATAAAATAACATATTCACTCAATAGAAATTTTATCTGAATCAAACGAGCGAAATTCAATTTTTTTTGTGTACTCGAATCAACAATATTCATGTTATAAATTGAAACGCTTTTTTGTTCGTTCCAGAACATGCATTCAAAACTATATAATTTGTTCGCGATAATTTTTTGGATAGTTTCAATAATATAACCCAAACAAACCCAAACAATATATATTTTGAATGAAAAAAAAAGTTTTGATTTTATCATGTTATTAACGTCAATAGCCTTTTGTTTGGACTAATAAATTCGAGTATTTACACCAACAATTTTACAATTGGATCAACAAAATGTCATTCAATGACACCAATGATATTGGATCAATGATTTTTTTTCCCAGTGTATATGCTGGAATTTCAGTTTAGTATAAGTCCCACGGTTTTCCAGCTAAAAATCATCTGCTTTTGGTTTTTCGCGTGCCATTTCTACAAAAGATAAGTTTTTTTTATCCGGTTTAAAAAAACATACTCTTGGTTATTTGTTTTATTTAAATAGTCTTCTTTTCAACCTTAAATATTAAGGAAACTTTATGAAAAAAGATCTTATGCAGAATTTTCATACAAACCAATTCGACCATCTGACTTTGATAGCCTGCGGTGTAAAAAAAGAAATGTACTACGCGTAACGTGCCAATTACGTCAAAAAGTTGCTTAGTTATTGTCGATTCGCATCATTTGTAGAAATGGCGTGCGGAAAACCAAATGCAGATGGTTTTTTTTTTCGAAAAATAACATAAAGCCCAACATCCCGAAAACCGTGGGACTTTTACTAAACTGAAATTCCAGCAAATAGTAGGAGATGATCTGCCCTATCGACAGTTGCAGGATTATTCATTCATAACAAGACACCCTATATATGTACACGCACACGTACACTGCGAACATTCTCGTCACTCGTTGATACACGCACACAGTAGAAACAGTCGCGAAATAAATAAATGCCTGAGGCTACTGGAAAACCCAGCACTTTTTAGGCGTCGAATATGAATTTTTTCCTGATGGTAGATGATTGCATACTGAAAGTAACCGCAATAGAATGTTGCCCCTCAACTCGCCCTAACCTTTCCATGTAGGTGTCGCCAATCGAACCGTAACGGCCAATACTTGGACCAATGTTGGCGGGGCGATAATCGATCACCCAATTGTACGCCGATGCCCGGCTGAGTATTGACTAGCCAACATTGGTTTGCCGATACGAGGCCAATGTTCGGCCAAATATAGACTTGCTAATCATTGGCTTGTCGGTACGAGGCCGATGTTTGGCGAAGTATAGCTTTGCCAATCATTGGTTTTCCGATACGCGGCCAATGTTCGGCCAAACATAGACTCGCTAATCATTGGCTTGTCGATACGAGACCGATGTTTGGCGAGGTATAGACTGGCCAATCATTGGTTTGCCAATACGCGGCCAATGTTCGGCCAAGTATAGACTCGTTCATTATTGGTATATCGATATGAGGCCGATGTTTGACGAAGTATAGACTCGCCAATCATTGGTTTGCCGATACGAGGTCAATGTTCGGCCAAATATAGGCTCTCTAATCATTGGCTTATCGATACGAGGTCGATGTTTGGCGAAGTATAGACTCGCCAATCATGTTTTTGCCGATACGAGGCCAGTGTTCGGCCGAGTAACGCATGATCAAACCGCAATTCGTACATTGACGATTCATTGTTTCGCGTCGAAGTCATCGAGAGACGAGATAAATCTTTTTACGAGTCCATTGGACATTATTCTTAACAAATATACTACCAAATCAATGCACTCAATGTTGGCCGATTCTCGAACGAGCTCATACGCGATACTTTGCCGATTTTTATGAACCACCCTACACTGACAGAAAAATTCTATTAATATAAACTAACCGCGTCTATTTATTTATTTTTTATTTTAATTAACTAGATTTTTCGTGAAATCAAATTTTTCCTATTGCATTCCATCATTTTAAATATATTTATTTATTCAAATTAAACTTGAACTTATGAACTAATGGTCTGTCTTTATTGCAACACACATATCAAAGGGTTTTGGGGGTAGAAAGGGTGGATAGAGAGGAATTATATATATATATATATATATATATATATATATATATATATATATATATATATATATATATATATATATAGGTTATGCTTGAAAATGCTATAACATGTCGTTCGATAAAACTCTCTAATTATCACAATGATATTAACTAATTGATATAGTTTATGTGACACAAATAATTATGAGGATCCATTTGGTCTCTTATGCCATATCTGCGATTCCGATGTTACAAGCACTCGGTAGCATAGGGGCAGCGTGCTTAGCTATGAGTAGGTAGGTTCAAGGTTCGAGTCTCATATAGGGGAAATATTTTCTTCTAACTAATCGTTTCAAAAGACCAGGTAATGACGAATTACAATACGCAAATAATTTTTTTTTGTCAGTGCAGGACTAATTTTGGTGATCTATATCGGGTCACAATTATCCGCCAAGACTCGGTTGATAATCGGGCCAAGCTCGAGTGCCAATGATGGCAATATTGACGGGGACTTATCGTTGGCCGATTCTCGAATGAACTCCTACGCGATGATCGGCTGATTCTCATAAGCCATTCGAGGGCCAATATTGATTGCGAATATCGGGCCGCTCTTATCATCCGAGGCTCGGTCGATGATCGGGCCAAGCTCGAGTGCCAATGTTGGCAAGCTCGGCGTCGAGCATCGGCCAATCGTTGGCCATTGCCGATCACCCTACATGGGTTAAGAAATAAGGGTTGAAAACTTAAAAATCGCCGTTTCCCGATAATCGGTAGCTTGATCAAAAAATGTTTTAAACAAAAGTTGTTTGGAATAATAAAATACGTATAAAGTTATTCGACGTTCAATTCCGTATCTTTGAAAATAGCAGCACAATACCCCCCCCCCCCCCCCCCCCCACAAGTGTAAGATCGTATACACATACGCATTCGACAAGTTTTGCACCGGTGCGAAACCGGCCCCGCGAGCAAGCCCATTTCCTTCTTTCAATTTGTGTGTTTCTTGGTTCTGCATGCATATTTACTCACACACACACACACACACACAGTGTGTGTTCGTAATCTTTTCAATGCACGTGTATCCACACATATGCACATCTCTCTCTCTCTCGTTCTCTGTGTGTGTGTGTGTGTGTGTGTGTGTGTGTGTGTGTGTGTGTGTGTGTGTGTGTGTGTGTGTATGTATGTGTGTGCGCGCAAAAAGTATAGTGACGACGGCCATGGAGCGGCGAAGACGACGAGGACTCGACGGTTTCATTCATGCCAGTGCGCTGTATAGCGCGCTTGCGCCGCGTCAATTTGTATCACATCTACACACATACATTCCTACGCACACACACACGCGCGCGCGTACGTACACCTCTATCCTGTACCGTATACACGTGCATATTGTATCTACAAATGGGCCCATAGCAGTTGCAGCTACATTAGTTCAACTGTATCCAGGATAAAGTACTCAGTGGTCAGCCTTTTGACGCAATCCTCAAGTTTCAAATACTGCCTTATAAAGAATTTGGAAAAAAACAGCCAACGAAACATAGATATTCTAAAATGAAAAGTTGTTTATTAAACTTTGGTAACCAATTTATAACAAACGAAAAAGTGTGTACAAAAAGTGAAAAAAAAACAATATTTATTACGAAAAAGGGCCTGTTCTCGTGTGCTCTGCCGGGAGCCTCATAGGACCTTATACTTAGCGTACTGAACTACCGATGCACTTTTTCCTTATGCAAAAAGTACATCTCCTATTTCTTCGCAGAGGTTAACACTGTATTTGGTGCACTTGGGAGTGCGACGATGTCGAAGTTTGCGTCGTTGGAATGCAACAAAACAATTTTTTTTTACTGAATTTTCCAAATTTTCTTTGACAGACTCAAGCTATAAAAATTCCGCGATCATTTTTTAGGCTTCTCATTTAGCGGTCTACAACCCGAAATTTACAAATTATGATTTTTGATACTAATCAAAATGAGAAAGGCGAAAAAAATCGTATTTCAACGATGCAAATGTCGAGTCTATACCACGCGGGGCAAGTATCGCAGGCGATATATTTCAAGTCACTTTCGTCCGTATCCGTTACCATGTTTTCTTCACATGATCTGCACTTTATTTTAATACTTGTGGAGTTTGAAACTTCTTTTTCCCAATATTTTTCATTCCTTTCGTACCTATAAAGTAACGTAATCCATCCATCAGACAACTATAAAATACATACCTGGAACAAATTGACTCCCCGCTACAACGAAAAAATAAGATGTAATGCAGGATTTTTATTTTTGGTTTTTTTTTATCACCGGTTAGTGAAATGAAACTTTGTGTATGAACTAATGGAAGAGCAGTTCTTTCATTAAACACATTTCTGGTAGCATAAACGCACATTCGCACTTTCTATGCACTATTCACGCATGCGAAATTGAAAAAAGCTGACTGCCGGAGCAGAGCTGTATCATTATATAAATACTTCTGAAGATACTACATTGTCGAAAGGTTCGCTTCTACATCATATATACACACACACGCGCGTGCGCGAGAAGAAAGAGAGAGAGAGAGAGAGAGAGAGAGAGAGAGAGAGAGAGAGAGAGAGAGAGAGAGAGAGAGAGAGAGAGAGAGAGAGAGAGACGGAAATGATCGTCGTCGTGAGACTTTCACGAGTATCGCGAGCGCGCTTTCTATTGCTCTTATATAGCGTTTCCATTCATATCGCGTATAATATGACTCTCGCAGCCAATTCACGAAGCGAGCCACGGGATATCTCTCCTTTCAATCGTATCTTATAAAATATCGTTATAACAATCATCGCGGTTATCATCTCGCGTGTTAACTCGCGAGACAAAATATTATACGAATGGTGCACGTTCTTCAGGCTTGGAAATATAATAAAAACGTAAACTCGTCACGTATGAAATGCATATTCGTTCAGGCGTATTTGTTCCCCCGTCGAAACGAGCGATGAACAATCAGCCGCCCGATGTTGGCCGATCGCATCGTACTCTACACTTTTCAACATTGTCGTTTCTGACGCGAGAAATGCCGCGCGAAAATTGAACCACGCGACGAGCCCAATTTTTGTCACGCAAGTCTAACGTACAGGCCCAGAGGCAAAAGACTATTGGGTTTATCCCGTAAGCGCGTTCGAAAACAAGCGTACAACTCGTATTTGAGAATATATATATAAATACATTCTCAGATACAAGTTGTACGATATGTGTATATATATATATATATATATATATATATATATATTGAGGCAACGATCGAAGTTGGCCTAACGGTTGATCGCTGGAGAGCGAGCGATTATATAGAGGAAAAGGGAGTGAACGTGCCATGGCCACGAGAGGCCACGGTAGCGCTAGAGTTTTCTCTCAGTGATTCGAGAGAGTGCATATCTCGATTCTCACCGCGCTGCACACCACTTCGACAGATATATACACACACACACAAACACCCACACAAATACATGCATATATATATGTGTGTGTGTATAGTAATAGTAGTAGTGGTGGTAGTAGTAGCAGTCGAGGCAACGCTCGCGCGAGTCCCTCGCGTATTCACACAACCGCGCGCAAAGGAAACGAGAACGACTTGTTTCACGTACTAGTCGACTCTAGAATATGTGTGGATGTGTATATGCGTGTGTGTGTGTGTATGTATGTGTATATGTATGTGTACACACACAAACACACACACACACACACATAATAGTAAAAGAACGAAGCGAGGCTGTGCTCCGCGAGTTAAACGTTTTAGCGTCAGCGCGAACGAACGAACGAAGGAACGAATATACACGAGGGAGAGAAATAGAGAAATCGTCTCGTTGTGTTGCTCGTCACGCGGTTATATTGTGTGCGTGCGAGCGCGCGTGTAAATATATATATATATATATATATATATATATATATATATATATATATACACGCGCGCGCGGCGTATATGTATGTATATATACATATAGGCTGCCGCTGCGCGTTCGTGCCGCTACTACATACCACACTGCTATATATATACTATATTACTATGCTACTATAATACGAAACTACTGCCGCGCGCAGTGTCGAAAACAGTGGAAAAGCGATGCTCCAGCGACGACCTCGCGCGCGATCGAAAGATTCCGAACAAGCGAGCGAACTACGGTGAGGATAACATATATACATGCAGATAGGATGGATTAATTTATTATGCTACGGGGTTAATGGCCATTAGGCCACTTTGAACATATAAAATAATAACATTGACGTAAACAATAATCGTAAAGCTCTCTCTCTCTCTCTCTCTCTCTCTCTCTCTCTCTCTCTCTCTCTCTCTCTCTCTCTCTCTCTCTCGCTCGCGAATCGAGTGCACGTGTGGGCACGACGCAATCAGTGCAAAAACGTGTACGAATAATGATAATAACAATAATAATAAACAGAGTGGAATAATGCAATAGAAAAAATGAAGAAAAATATAAGAACCGCGAATCAGAATGTAAACTCGAGTTTAACTTGCGAATGAGATTGAAGTTTGCATCGTTGGAGTGGAACGAAAGTTAATACTTCAATCTCTTTTATTAGTAGATTCTGTCTGGAGGAATCCGTGGGGCCGGGTTGGAATTCCAAACTTTGAATAATCAGAAATATCAAAACTCCGAAAGAATACTAACCCGAAAGATCAAAACTCCGAAAATGTGAACACCGTCAAAATAATTCGGCTATGGAAGTTTTAAAAGTTTCAAAATTTTCTATAAGCCGACTAATGATGTGCAGATTTTTATTTTATCAAGTAGTCATTTAACTTCAATTTAGAAATTTGTCGGGACAATGCTGTAAGTTCTGCATGATTTACAGTCAATTGTGTGGCCTTTCGCTGGCATGATCTTGACGAACCTTGTCATTTCGGAACATTAAAGTTAGGAATTTTAATCCATCGACCCGGCCGCCATGTCAAGATCATGCCAGCGAACGTCTAGACAGTTGACTGTAAATTATGTAGAACGTATAACATTGTCTAGACAAATTCCAAAATTGAGGCAAAATCACTTTTCAATCAAAAAAAAATTCTTTAAATAATTCGTCGATTTATCGAAAATTTTGTAACTTCAAAAACGTCCATAGCCGAATTATTAAAATAATATTAAAGAACTTTAATACGCCTTTAGTGATACTGAAACTGGAATAAAAAGCAATAAAACTGGTTATTTTGATTAAAAGTATATTTTATTCACAATAAACATACTTTATCACTTCACACACTGAGAGATGAGTCCATGGTATTTACAACAAACGCCCATGGTCAAAGAGGGGATAGTGAAATTCGTTATGGTTTATTGACACCGCAATCATGATCTCGAAGTTTGCATCGTTGGAACGCAACGAAAATGAATTATTCTTCATTGATCAATTTGTCGATATCATTATTACAGATTTCCGACATAAAGTTACGAAAAAAAGGTTTCCAATGATAATAAAAGTGAAGAAATAACAAAGAAATCGTTGCATTCCTTCAATGTCATGCGCAATCATAATATGGTTAACACGACTATAAGCGAAAAGTACACCCAAACATACGATTTGGGTGGCGCGTTTGACTATCTATTATCCCCGAAATGATTATTCACTATGGTAAAAGGCTTGACAATATAGATATGGTTAATTCGTTGCTACAAAAAAATCGGCCTACAAATACTCATGTTGCACCTGTACGTTAGGTTTAGTTCGGTCAAAGTTCTACTATTTTTTCGAATTTGTACAATTCATATGACTAACATTAACGCTTTTCGGGTATAATTTGTTAGAAGACCTCATGAGAAGTGACTATTCGAAAAGAATTATTAAAATGATTAAGGGTACAACGCATTGATGCGTTGCACCCTTAAATAACACACCAAATACACATATGGCAGGTGGTATCTTATAATATGGTACAAATCACTATAAACATCGTCGCAAATCACAGGCAACATTTTAAATCAACGTATATATAATTCAGTTCACTATTAGAATCCTGGGAAAGTAATGAAATTTTCATAGTATCAGAGAATATCCATTTTATGAAAACCTACTATGTTATGTAGCATTGAAGAATAAACGTATGTTTGTTAGATTGGTGGTTGCGGTTAACTATATGTGCATAATTCATGCAACTGCTAAGATATCAATAAGCAGTACTATACTGTTGGCAGTAACTATGGCTATACAATATTATTGTCCCCTTAGGGAAATATAAAATATAATTGGAATGTGGTTGAGAACACCATTCAAAGGGTCAAATGAAACGTTTTCCGAGGATTTCTAAATAGCTTCTGCCTAAGTTAAGGGAGACTTTGTCCTTGAAATCGGCGGGAGATGTTAGCGGCTCAACATGAGCAGCTAGAAGAAGAGGAGGGATGCCACTATGGACCAGGCATTGCCGATTAGCGGTAATTATAAACACATTTGTGTAAACACATGACAAAACTTTAAACGCGTTTTTCTCGAAAACACGTTTTTAAAAATGGCTGACATTCTCCTGACCGCTGTAATTAACATATCGACCTGAAATTTGGAGAGCATACTCAGAAAATATGTCTTCACGGAATGACGGATCGTTTTTTCGATAGATACATTTTTGCATTTATTATTTATATTTTCATGCGAAAAAAAAACGCGAAAATTCGATTTTTTTTTAATTGCCGCCATTTTCCGAAATTCGTACTAAACGAAAAACCCATCCGTCATTCCATGACCAAAAGGTCACGGATTGATAATATGCTTTGAATTTGTGTTTCAGATCAACAAAGAGGGGGCAGTGATGTCAGCCGTTTACCTCCCGCGATTTAAGGACCTGTTTTCGCGAAGCTGCAACGGACGCCGTTTGGTTTTTTTTTTTTTCAAAAAAAAAATTTTTTTAACGTCCTGTATATCATGAATAAAAGCAAGAAAAAACCGCACTCAAAAAGCTTTACTCGTTTCCTTTAAAAAAAATAAAATGTAAACACCTGAAATATGGCACTCCAAGGACAAAGTCTCCGTTAAGGGCATATGAGAAGTAAAATCAATAATGCTATCATATAGCCAGATAATCTAGCTATAATTAGAGCCCATTACCAAACAGATAGGCTATTAAATTAAGTCACACTAACCGATTTTCTCAGTAACGTTCCAATTGACCCCACCCTGCCCTATTCTTGTCGTTCTTTTTTAACGTTTTTTTCTTCTATCGGTGCTTGTCATTATATTGTTGCTCAAGTTAATTGTAATTGTTGCTCGAGTTGATTTTCATCTCAGTTATGATTACAAGACAGATCATGTGCCAATACTAGTACCCCAGGTACTTGATATTTTTAAGTAAAACGTTTCTTCAGTAAAGATGACAATTTAATTGTAAAAAACTGTTTTTTCATTTAATACCACGTATAATGCACAAAATATTTTTTTTAAAATAAAACTGATGTCAGAGTAACCCTTAATCTTTGACATAAGTTGCATTTCAATGCCTTGTCAAAGAAACCCCGCACTCGAGGTTACTTTGACACTTAATATAAAATTGTGGGAGTGGGGCTTGACTTCCTCATACATTTGATAGCCAAATGGCACAGTGTTCCATTGGAGCAAAAAAGGTTGGAATTCAGGATGTTAAAAAAAAGTAACCTACAAAAAACTTTCAAAACCTCGGGTGTAATTCCGAAAAGCCCACACGTCTGAATAATTTAGAACTTCGTGTACTCGTGTATTTTGGCTCGCTGATCACGAATATGATGGTGGACATACCCGCAAATTTTATTTTCACGGTCAAAATAAAAAAAAACGATATTTTTTGTAGTTTTTCTATTTTATTTCAACAAATATTGATCCAAGAGAAAAATATCTTCGACGAAAGTTGTAGCCTATTAAAAGACTGATATTTCATGTTCTATACAGGTTTCGTCTAAAACCATTATTTTCCAAGAAAAATGGGATAATACTCTAAGTGTATTTTGCTAAACTCTATTAGTTTAGCGAAATATATTTATTACGCACCCCAAGATTCCACACACCCATCCAAGGTGCCCAACACACTCACCCCAGTGTTCTACCCACCCCACGATTCCACGCACCCATCCGAGCTGCTCTCGGCCCATCCCAGTGTTCTACGAACCCCACAATTCCACGCACCCATCCGAGCTGCTCCCGGCCCATCCCAGTGTTCTACGAACCCCACAATTCCACGCACCCATCCGAGGTGTTCCCCGCCCACCCCAGTGTTCTACGCACCCCACGATTCCACGCACCCATCCAAGGTGCCTAACAAACCCACCCCAGTGTTCTACGAACCCCACAATTCCACGCACCCATCCGAGGTGCCCGCCGGCCGCCCCAGTGTTCTACGCACCCCGCGATTCCACTAATGGAGTTTAGCAAAATATACTTATTGTAGTATTATCCCATTTTTCTTGGAAAATAATGATTTTGGACAAAATTTGTATAAAACATAAATTATCGGTCTTTCGATGGGCTACAACTTTCGTACAAGACATTTTCCTCTACGATCAACATTCGTTAAAATAAAATAGAAAGACTACAAAAACCGTTTTTTTCTTCAGTTTTGATCTTGAAAATCGAATTTGCGGGTATTTTCACCATCATATTCGTGATCAGCGAGTTAAAATACATAAGTACACGTAGTTCTAAATTATTCGGAGATGTGGGCTTTTCGGAAGTTTCCCAAAAATCGTTTTTTCATTCAATTCCACATATAATGCACAAAATATGATTTTTCATCAAAATAATGTCGAAGTAACCCTAAATCTTTGACACAAGTTGCATTTCAATGCCTTGTCAAAGAAACCCCACACTCGAGGTTACTTTGACACTTCGTTTTTTAATATAAACTTGTGGTTGGGGGGGGGGGGCTTGACTTTCTTATACATTTGATAGCCAAACGGCACCCTGTTCCATTGAATAAAAAAAAGTTGTAATTCAGGATGTTGAAAAAAAAAGTAAGCTACAAAAAACTTTCAAAACCTGATCAAACATAACCCCATTTACCGGCACCGCGTGAGGGTTGCCGGGACATCGTGCATCGCCTCTGCGCCCTCTCTACAAAAACAACATCCGTCGATTGTCTCCTCGAGGCTTCCCACGCGAGTGTGAAGAAGCGAGCGCAAAAGTGATTTTCGTGCGATTTCGTTTCGCATCCCGGAAGAGCGAAGCCGTTAAGAAAGGGGAGACGGGATCGCAAAATACCAGCGAGAAGCGTTGAAAAGATTCGCTCGGTTGATTAGCGCGCGTCGCGCGACCTTCTGGTCTAGCGGTGTTCCAAAAGCCCAGTCGGCGTGTTCGGGCGCGACACTTTGCGGCGTCGAGCGAAGCTTCGATAAGAGCGCGAGAAAGAGAGAAGCGCGCGCGCGGCGGTTGGTTGGTTGGTTGGTTGGATGGGTGGGGGGAGTGGAGGGAGAAAAATAGCAAGATAAAACTAACCGTTTCGACCAGGGGGCCGCGGTGGCGCTGGGTACTGTGGTGGCGCGAGGATCGGCGGCGGCGGAGTCCTCTGGATGTTTAGTGTCGCCGGGCGTTGAGGGTAAATCGGTCGTTGTCTCGTATTCCTCGTCGAATACGTCGATTGAGCTTGCGAGCACGAGGATAAAGAGGAGGACGACGATATTGACGAGGAGGATGACGAGTTAGCGACCGTACCGAGACTCGTCAGGGTCGCTGGACTCGGATTGTTGGGGGGCCAGGGGGGGCGCCGCGGTGGCAGCGCCGGGGGCGGGGGGCAGTCCAAGGTATCCACACTTTCACACTTTTAATCCACCTGCCACACCTAATGTCTCCCCGCGCCTCCTTTCGTCAAATATTTATTATCTACCTTCTTATTATTATCGCTGGTATATTATTGTCGCTTGCGGTCGTCCGGGTTCGTTGCACCCACGCTCGTTATTCCGTAATTTTTTTTTCCACCATCGAACAACCAGCGCGACCCGCGGCCGAACTCACCGAGGTGCCACAGCCACCGCGTGGGGCAGGCGCACCTCGATATTATCACGGCACCCTTCAGTTTTCACCTCGTATTACCAAAAACGCACAAACAATTTTATCCTTATCCCGTGCTCAATTTAAAACACGCTCTTATTTTATTCCCCGTTTGCGACGATCGCATTGACGCGAATTTGTGATATTCACCCCCCTACGCACGAAAACACTCGTCGAGTGATTATTTCAACGGAGATGACGCTCCGCGATACCAGCGCACGATAGAAACCCGACGTATAACTGCGAACGCCCGTTAAATACGTGCATACATATATACATATAAAACATATATGTATGTATATATATACACGTACGCGTGTGTTGTGTGTGATCGAAGAATTTTCTTCTTCAGTCACTCTCACTAAAGGGGGGGCTTTTTACCAGCGGCGAACTGTACAGAAAACACACGAGTCGAGACCGCGACGCGGTCGCACACCACACCGCGAACGAGCGATACACATTGAGAAGCGCGCGGCCTCCTCTCTCTCTCGCTCCCTCCGCGTTCGCGTCTCTTCGCTCTATCTCTCGCCTTTTTCACCACAGCTCGACGAGACAATATTATGTTTCTCATCCACGTGCAAAACTCGTATCCTCGATTCTTCTCTCCCGTTGTGACGACACTCGCGATTATACACATATATGTCGCCGTATGATATATTTAAATGTATAAACGTACGTAAACATATGTACGTACATGCATATGTATATATTTAAATATATATATATATATATACATATGTTTAGATATAGAAGGAACGCGACGAGTATTTCTCCGGGCTTCAACAGGCGTTACTTCCTTTTTTCTTCGTTAATCGCATGAGAAAACACTTTCCCGCATCACCGATAAAACTTTCGAGTTTCTTGTTTTTAAATATTCCGTTCGCGAACGACCTTCATTTTTCATGTACGCAGAAGTACACGCGATCGTTGAAACTATCGAGTATCGAACGAACGTGGAATAATGGACGAATATTAGAATGAAGTTTACGAAAGAATAAAAAAAAAACGTAGTACGAAGAAGAGCGCAATACAACGATCATGACCGTGCGGGCGCTCCTCGCACACTGACTGTCGCGCTGGGCCTCCGCTACGACCATCCCCACCCTTTCGCTAACCAAGCAGCCCCCCGGCCCTCGTGCTAGCGCGCCGCGCACACTCCCACTCGCTCCGTCTCACTTGCCACTCCGCA
>CAUJKO010000169.1:0-17185 GCA_963210295.1 Ophion ellenae | reverse complement strand
CCCAACATGATCCAGAGAATATCATTTCATCGTTAAAACTTGCACCGCTCATTCGATACCCCGAATTATCATGCCTCCCGCCATCTTCTTATTCTTCGTTAATTAAATCATTTATTTCCCTCATCCGCGCTACGGAGAACTGATAATCGCATTATCTTTCAATAAGAGAAATAATAATACGGCTGATGAATACGACGAAAAGACATCTGTCTCGAACGTATTTATTCGACAATTACGATTGATTGATACGACGATAGGACATATTTTTCGTTCATAGTTGATCGCCGAAATTTACACTGGATGGATTTTGTCAAAGAACGTGCAGAAATTTGTTGCACGTTACACATCCCTAGGGGGCGTACACAAATTACGTAACGCAAAATTTCCCAATTTTTGAGCGCCCCTCCCGTCCCCCACGTAACGGGACCGTAACGCTTGGCCAGAACCTCCCTCCCCCTATTCCGTTACGTAACGGTGCTTTGTCGTCAATAATTGCGATTTTTTTCATAGACATAACTAATTATGAAAGGATCGGGTTTATACTCATTTTATGAAGTATATATTCATCTAGTTTGATACCAATTTTTATGACACAATCTTGAAAATTCGTAGTTCGGACAAAACAAGTATTCGCTCGGACAAGGTCGAAAAAACAAGTTTCGAGAAAAAACACGTTCAAAATTTTCGTTTCGTGTTTCTTGATATAAAGTTATGTTTTTTTTTCTAGAATATTGATACTTACCGTGAAGTATCTAGTAGCGGGTGATAAGACGGTTCTTTATCTTGATGATAGTTCACAAAATAATAAGAGCCTGTACTTTATCTATTGTAAATGATGCCACACCAAAGGGACTGAGGGCACTAACCGGTCGCGCTGCCTGTTCTCACTAAAGTGACTAAAACTCGGTCAATGTTCGGATTTGTGAATAAAAATGTTGCCAACATATGTTTTAATACATGTACTTTCAAAAAATATTAAAAAATTCCTTCAAATTTTGCTTGGGGATGTGGGAAAGCTACTGTGCAGTGACTTTCCCCCTTAACTGACATTGCGTATAGAAAGCCGTGAACTGTCCACGGTAAAATTGCACGCGCGGTTTAAATTTAAAAAAAAACCTGAACATGCAGAGATTTTGCTATTTCTGGCAGTTTTAAAATCGTGACGTAACGCAAATCTATCGGATTGTGTTCAATAATCTAGGAATCCCTTCGGATTCAAATTGGATTCGTAGATTGGATTCCAATGAGGAATCCCGATTAGAATCCAATGAACGAGCGTGACGTTTTAGTATAGGAATCCAATGCGATGATCCAATGGATCCCTATCAGGAAGTGGGGACAAGGAATCCAATTGGATTCCTACGACAATTTCTGCACGAGAGGGTGGGGGGAGAGGGTGAATTGCTTTAATACACCGAGCTGCTTGAACCTAGTGTATGGGGTGGGGGGCAAGGGTACCACTTTCGTGAAAGAAAATTGACAATTCAGGGAGAAAAAAGTTCATAGCCCGTCACCTGCGCCTCGGTGACATGCGTATATATGTGTATATATTTGAACGCAACCCTAGGTTGAGAGGGCTGTGCAGAACGCGATCGATGTAGGAGGATATGCTGTTCTACCACACGTTCCATGTACTATGTAGTCATTGCTTAATACTCATCTCCTTGATGAGACGTTGGTAGTACGTTGTTTCTCTCCCTCTCGAACTCTCTCTCGTTCTCCTCCTCCCCCCCCCCCCCACCCCCCCCGTCCAACTATAGTTGCTCTTGACGCTCCGGAGGAACCTTCCCGTAAATTAATTCCGTTTGCATCGTCGTTATTACGTTGGTAGGGTCCAATACGCGCCACATCTAGCTCTCTCACTATACGCGCCGGCACCCACCGACCCTCTCTCCACACACACATAATTTACCCGTCTTCTGCTCCTCCTCGCGTTGTAAACTTGATATTACTTCGCCGTAGATTCGAGACAAGTTGCAAAAACCTCCCTCGCAACTCCTTTTTCATCACGGTATTTCTCCTCGCTCCTATCCGTTTAGATACAGCGCTCATTTTTTCGTATACTCGAGAGACGTTGAAGGTTGCCAGCTGCAAGTTATGTCCACGCTGCAAGGATTGTTTTAGGCATATTCGAGAAAATTGATTGCTAAAATCGTCGGTGCGTAACAAGGTACATCACTTGAGAGTTCGTCGTCCATTTTGTTGAAACTCATATATGTGATCAAGCATTGAAAACTATTGGCCCCGTATTGTTTTTCTTTCGAAAAATGGGTTTAGAGGGGGTAACCAGCCCTCAAAGGAAGGCGTGTCGGGGGGTGGTTTTGAAGTTTCACCCACAACCCACTGATCTGAATGAAACAAAAACCAAAATTCTTCTAATGTGAAGCGATGAAAAATCCAATATAGAATCATTGAAAAAGGTGCAATTAAGGGGATACACGCGTTTCGTTAAAGGGTCGTTTCCGTCCCTAAAAACGTTTTTCCGCAGATAAAAAAACACGTGTCTAATAGTTTTCAATGCTTTATCACATACCTATATGAGGTTCAACAAAATCGAAGGCGGACATTTAAGGCGTCGTCTCACTTTCGACACTAAAAAAGGCTATTTTCATGAATTTTTTTGATAGGTTTATATCAAAGATATTGATAAAAAAGTTGTTATACTTAATAAATACACTTTGGAAATACATTTTTGAAATAATTATTTATTCAAGTCACGATTTAAAGACGAAAATGATAGTTCAAAAAAATGTCCCAAACAAATTGTAGGGATGTAGGAAATTTCGGAGATGGATCATCTGAAACAAAACAATCAAACGGTTTTAGACTCAGTATGTTAATGGCTATAGCGCATATCATACGATTTTTATATATGTAAGAATAAAAAAAGGCGGACATTTTTATAAAAAACAAAGAAAAACCAGTTTTTTCACCGTCTTTGGCAAAAAAAGTAAATATCAAAGTTTATAAAAATCCTTGATATGCGCTATAGCTACAGTTGTAAAGAATATGTGGTTCAAATTGTATAAGGATCGGTTTAGTAGTTTCATCAACAAGCCGTAAAAAACGTTGTTTCGAGAAAAACGCACTTAAAGGTTTTTAACGAGCAGATGAACGTGCTCAGGTAGTAAAAGGAAGGTCAAACAAAAATACAGTCAGACTCCTCCGATCTTCATGAAATTTTAGTATGATACTTTTGGATATGTATACGGTCGAAAAATGTAATTAAAAAAATCGATTTTTTGAAAATTATAAAGTTAGATGACGCCTTAAGTGATGTTCCTTGTGAGTTCGCCCTTGGTAAAACCCGTTAAGTATTGTTTATGTCGAGAATGGACTTTAGGGTCAACACATATCCTTATAAAGGGTATGTGTTGTATACCAAGTTCATTATGATAAATAAATATGTTCTGTACATATCTGTCAAGCATGTCATTAACGCGATGTTCTAGCCTAGAATAGCGTTTTTTCAGGCTTCATAAAAAAATACAAAAATATTCTTGCCATTCATTTTTTACAGTGCCTTTACTGATGTTTCAAGCACTTACAAAAGACACTTTGTACAAAAAAAATTGAACAAGTCATGGGCCTCTGAATGTGGCCGTAAAAGAGGGTTGAAGCGGCGGACATGATTCCAAAGCTCCCCCATTCATCTGAAACAGAAATAAAACCAATTTTCTTCATCAATAAGAATATTATTATGGCGAGTACCAATTTTTTTTGTTTATTTCGACTGAAAAGTCGTTAACTTTACACCCTATTTTTTCAAAGTTTTTGAATACTTAAAAATAGTAATAATGATTTCGCAATTCCCGAGGTCGCTTGCATCGGCACAGGTTTTTCACAGTTTCCCCGTGCCCTTGTCAAGATTCGATAGAGTAATGCATTAGGTAAAATGGATGTGTCAACAGTCTGGGAAGTCGGTCAGGAACTAAAGGGGGTCTCAAAATGACCTGACATTTTAATTGCCCATTTTTTCAGCACCCGTGAGCAATGCACATGGGTCGTTCGCGTCCGTCGCTTATTTGACTATGTTATTGTGTAAGGAAAAATCAGACAAAAAATCATAGGTCTTCTTTGGACTCTTAACTATATGATAAAACTTTTGGCATTCGTGAAAATCCCTTTTTTAATGAACATTTTTATCAAAGTTCGGAGGTATGTGGACTGTTTAAACAAGAATATTTGAAAATTCATATCTTCTGTTGATTTTGGTATAAGTACAAATGTCCAACACGAGTTATTACTGGAATTAACATACCTTTTGAAAAAAAAATATGAGAAATTGCGATCTCGAAAACAAGACATTTATTTTGCAAATTGGGAAAGGCTACATTTCAAGATCGGCATGTATACTCTATATAGGCAAGATAACGATTGGGAATATCAGTACGTCTACAGAATGATGTTTTTTATGTTTGTTTATGTTTGGTAACAAACGATTATAATTTTACAATAATGATATGCATTTCATGCATATGCATCATATCCATTATATCCATTTGAACCCACCCTACCCAAAGCTCGGTTTTCGAAAAATTGTTTTTATTCATTAAGGTAATCCTATCGCCAGGCTTCAATCCATAGGATTTCCATATTTTTTGTTTTTTGAGCTCCACTAAATATATTAATAATCGATTCTGTAAAATGTCAGGGTCGGTTATCAACCTAATTACAGAGAAAAAAATTAAAATTGCGTATATTTGTGAAGGAATTCCGAGACGACATGCAAAAACCCAACTTCCGGTCGCTACAAAAGGGTATATAATAGTGGGAATCTGTTAGATTCTTAAAAATAATCAGATTTACATACTCAACATTTGTAGTAAGTCAAAGCTCTTAGAAAAAATTACGCTTATTGACCTAATGTTTATGTAATATCAAGTTTAATTTGAACTTACGGTATTGGATTTATTACCAATTGCTATTTTTTCATTTTTCTAATTAAATGTGAACACTCATTCATCAGTTTACACATGGAGCATTTTAGTTGTTACAAATTATTTTTTTGCATATGTTAAAAATATGAATTGTACACGTCTCAAGTATGTTCAGTGGTATGACTAGTGTGAAGCGATAGGATTACCTTAAAAATACATCCGATGGACAAAAAAACCTATCTGTACAGGTTTCAATTTTCTTAAAGCAAAATGGATACAATGCATATTGCAAATGGACCATTTTACTGAATTCTGACCCTTTTTACTGGATGTAATGCATATTGCAAATAAACCATTTGCAATATGCATTATCCATTTTGCGATAAGAAAATTGAAACCTTTACACACATGTTTTTTTGTCCATCAGATGTATTTTTAATGAAACCCCCAATTTTTCAGGAACCGAGTTTTGACCTACCTAAACGATGTACATGGGTCATTCGTATCCGCTGTGAACTTGGCTCGCTCGGCTATGTGTCAAGAAACTGCGGGAAAATGGCGGCCCTTGGTTGTTATATTTTTCCAACCCTAAACTTGTTTTACGTCAAGGTCCCAGGGCTGTAACTGCGAAGGTCTAGTAATGCCCGTGAAAAATTTGGCCCGGACACAAACGACCCATGTACATGATTCTAGAGTTAAAATGAAAATGTTCGTACTTTTGAAATAAATAATACGTTTTATTAATAAATTTGAACGTCAGGTCATTTTGAGACCCCCTACAGAATCAAGTGGAATGACAAGTATGGCGTGAAAGTGCAAAAACGCGGAGATTGTAAAAGTGCGTAAAGCAATGAGAAGCAAAACCGTAAATTTGAAAAATTATATAATTTCTCTACACTGAGAAAAAAAAACATTGATCCAATATCATTGGTGTTATTGAATGAAATTTCGTTGATTCAATTGTAAAATTGTTGGTGTAAATAATCGGATTTATTAGTCCAAACAAAACGCTATTGACTTTAATAACATGATAAAATTAAGTTTTTTTTTTTCATTCAAAAGATATATTGTTAGCCGAGGACAATATATTATTGAAACTATTAAAAAAATTATCGCGAACAAATTATATAGTTTTGAATGCATTTTCTGCAACCAACAAAAAAAGCGTTTCAATTCATAACATGAATATTGTTGATTCGAGTACACAAGAAAAATTGAATTTCGCTCGTTCAATTCAGATAAAATTTCTATTGAGTAAATATGTTATTTTTTTCCCATATCCGATATTGATTTCCAAGTACATTAATCGTTAAAATATTAATATTTCATTTTGATTAAAAAATATAAAGCAAATGTCTGAATTGGTTAAAAAATTATGCGAAAATAAAATTTGTTTCTTGCGCATTTGGTTGTAAAAATTCAACCAAATCACGGCCGAGCGCCACCGAAATGATAGGTGTGAGGAAACCCGTAGTTCTTGGAGTAACCGCTAGAAGGCGCACGCGCACTCGTTTCTCGTGAGCGTAGCGCGAACCGAAAACCTACTTAAACGCCGGAGAAACTCTAAAGAGTACCGCTTCTTGGCCTGTGGCTAAGGTCAAAGTGTAGTATCTGTTCTCATCAGTTGAATATCTGATATTCACTCCATGGATATTCCATTGGATATCTGATATTCTCTCTACTATTATCGCGGATGATCATTCTAATGCTCACTTTTTTATTTAAGATTTAAAACAAATTGAAAAACTCACCGTCCCATGGCATATTCGTTTCGATGTAGTAAAGAAATAATTAATTCTATCGATTATATTTTTGTACGAAAAAAAAAATGTCGTAGCAACCGCTTAATTATTTCATCCAATACATCTACGGATTCTGTATAGAATGATTACAATAGAATATAATTTTATTCGAAGGATAATGTAGATATTCAGAGAACAGAAGAGCTTTTTTAAATAAAATAATATGTTATTCACATCAGTCACATTTTCCAATATTTTATAGTATTGTAACAATCTCATATATCCGAGGCACTCCGCAGCAGCACTTTTATTAGGATCAACCAATATATATTTTTGATTCAATTGGTTTTTTTCAGTCTATATAACAAAAATTCAGTCCATCCAATCACGTTTACACAATTTGTACAAGTTTACAAAAATTCAGGTGACTGATAACGAGACGACGGAGAAAAGAAATAGTCACCCCCACCCCCAGTGAAATGAAAAATAGGCAGAGCCGTGAATAATCTACTGTTTTGACAACGTTGCTGTCTCGATCTCTCAGTGCTTGACGCGATTAAACCGTTTACGGTCAAAACTATAGCGAATTATACGCGCTTACGCTTTAAAACCCTGATTTACGAGTTGGAAGGGATGAAGCGGCTTTTTTGGGCCGACAGCAGCGTGCGTATACGGGTTCAATGGAGCGAAGGGCACGGGGCATGGAGCAAGCCGGGAGCTCGTCTCACACGCGTCCAAGTGCGGAAAAGGGGGATACCCGCGTGTGTTACGAACTCCAAAAGCTCTTCGTCGATCCCCGTGGAGAATTAAACTGTTTGGAACTCGGTGAGAGATTCGAGGGGGTTGAGAAAAAATTTGACGTGTCTCGGTCGAACCCCTAGAAAGTGCCTAGACTCGTGCCCTTTCGGAAAAGGAAAAAAAATATTACGTATCTATATATCCAGTACCACGGTGCAACTCACCCCCTCAATTTATTGATGTCGTTCCCCATGAACGCCGTGTACAAAGTAGATTTTCACGATATGCATACTATATATATATATATATAGGTAGTGAAAGAAATATATATCCGCAGCAACCCCATTGACAAATTAAACACGGTGGATCTCAAAAAATACCGATCTAGTTAACCCGTGAACCATATACGTGGCAAACGTTCGAAGATAAAACGTGAGAGGGGTCCTGATAAGTCTCTCGTCCAATGGAAAACCCGGCGAATTGTAGCCGTTAAATTTTTTTTTCGATCGTGAGATTTACGACTCCGCGCCCACACGGTGTCCCAGTGAGAAAACATTTTTACCACTTTTATCGCGAACGAGAACGAGCTACAAGAATAAGCCAGGACGAATTTCACGGAATCCTAACGATAATTTACAAATCTGTCAAGCGTTCACGACGAGCGACTTATTCTTTTAGGGATTTGGAAAAAAACGATTTTCGAAAAATGAGAGGCGTTTTTATTTTGGGCGAAAATTTGGAAGATGAAGTATTGGCTGCTTTGAATTGTTGGTTTACAAGTTTCTTCCACTATGCTGTCTATTATTTCGATTATACTTGGCGATAGTTACCATTCCTTCGTGTGCCCTTTTGGACTTTTGTGAATCTGTTCTTTTCCGAGCAGAAATTGTCGTAGGGATCCAATAGGATTCGCATATTGTGAAATTAGGCGTGTTGGACGTGTGTTCAAAGTATGTGGAAGTAAGACGACATAAAGGCTAGACACGCGATGCCATGTTGATTCTACACACTTATGCATTTGGTACCACGTAATGGGTTAAAATTACACTAGTGAGTGTGCACTTTTTACGGATTAGATTGCTATACACTTTCGTAGCTGTCCCCATCAACAACGCGCTTATTGGAACACTCACAAAGCATGTAGACTCAACATACAAAACGCATATTTACACCCATTGAACTAAACAACACGTGTTTAGCAACACACAAGCAAAAACAACACGGTACAACGCAACACAGTTTCCGTGTGTTAATTTCGAGTTATTAATCATGTGTTTCAAAAATCACCTTGCTTCCGGCATCACGTGAAACTCATTAGATGATTTGACATCGATTGATTGACCGGTTAAGGTAGTTCTGTAGGTTAGGTAAAATCTTAGGAATTGACTGAAATCTAAGTATGGTGTAGATATGACCTTCGTGGACTGATGCTCAAAAATTCAATTCGATTCACCGTTTAGTTCATGAGATAATTGCAATTGGATATGGTTATTTTTTCACGCGATCCCTATACCTAACACGTAAACCGATAGGAGTTTGCTCGCATTTCTCGATATAGGTTCTAAACGGATCTTAGGATTTCAAAATAAAACACACACGTGTACGCAGTACTATTGTGGAATTGATTTTTTTTTTAATGACAAACTTTGACCGTTTAGTTTCGGAGATATCGACTTATGACGAGTGGTAATTTTATTCCACACCGTACTCGGGCCCAACAAAGGAGCGGAGCCCCCCCCCCCAAATTATTTTCCAAAAAAAAACGAACAATTTTTTTCACTCGAGTTGTTCAATAAATAACTTATTGTGAAACCAAGTAGATTCTCTTAGCATTTAAAAAACATATATAAATATAATTGAAAACGAGAATTATCTGAAATCAAGTTTTAGTGTTAACGAACGGAACCTTCCGAGCTTTTTTCGCCGAATAATCGTTGATGATTTCGCTGAAATCCAGTTCCCGAAGTAAATCACTTTCAATGCTTAGGAGCGATAGCTTTGATGGACGGTTTTGTCCCATCGTGGTTCGCAGCCTATTTTTTATAATTTTGATTTTTGAAATGTTTACTAGTGTTTACTAGTTTACTCGTCGGAATTTGAAAGATTTTTTTTCCGAAGTCTCTATTGTAGGGGCCCCGGGGCTGTAGTCGCGGATGCCCTCCCCTAAACCCGGCCCTGACTTTTTGTTTCATTTATAGATCATTTTTCAGTTCGTCACGTGGAAGAACCTGAAATTGAAATATATTTTCCAATGCCTCGATAGCTGCATTGAATCTTTAGCGACGTATTTTTGTGACGAGGCCATCACCGACACGCGAAAAGCGGCCGTCATCGTGACGCTGTATGAGAACCTAGCCTATGCGAAGTAAAGAAAAACCGTGACACTCCTCTCATGATAGTAATGGAATTCGTTGCCATTTTAACATGTTTTTAAACAGTACACGGATGGACCATTCGCGGTTTATTAATAATTTTCAAAATCTGAAGACAACTATCAAAACTGTATATCTATGATTAATACAGAGTAACATATAAGTACTGTTGAGTTTAGTTCAATAAATACATACATTTTGACGATAAAAAGCTTTTGTTATTGATTTTATTATTCCGTCGCATCCCATGGATATACAGTACTGCAAAAATAAGTGTGTTGTTTTTACAGACTTTGAGTGTGTAAATTGCTGTAGACACTTTTTACATGTTTTAACGTGTTTAAGAAAATAACACACGTAAGTGTGTTGTTTGAACGCATCTATCCGTGTTATTTTTGCACCATTATTTTCCCACACGTTAAAACGTGTAAAAAGTGTCGACAGCCATTTACACACCTAAAGTGTGTAGAAACAACACACTTGTTTTTTCAATATACTTGTACTCAATGCCTCATAGGGATCCAACGGGTCATCACATTCGATCCCTATGCTTAAGGTAGTACCTCCACAGAAGAGTTGAATTAAGAAATGGTTGAAATTTGACATATACGTTATTTAATACATTATCCAAACATGTGTGCAATTTGAATAAGTTTGACCACCCCAAACCTGAGATATTTACACTTAAAGTTGGCTTGGTTTACACGTAACAAATGCGTTATGATGGGCAAACAGAGCATCATTAATTCTACCGACAAAACTAAAATTAAGAAATTGATAAAAAACGAGGATAAGCTACAGTAAGATATCACGAATAATGTGAAAAAAAATGAGAATGATTCACCATCTAGTTTCCAAGATATAACCATGAGAAGCCTTCACAATTTTGGTGCAAAGCCTGGCAAAGCCTGGAAAAAAAACAATTGGGATAAAACCTGGACAGTCCCGGCAAAAAGTTTACTGGCAATGGTCGATCAAAAACACAATACAAAATATATTTTACGGCAATAAATGATATCCATCGTATTATCTACTAGTACCGAGTCAACACTGCGTAGTTTTTTATTCATTACTAATTAAACCAATTATCAATCTTTTAAACATGAACATGGTATGTAAACTTTTGGTTGAGATTTTCCCAGAGGAACTACCTTAAACGTCACGCTCGTACATTGGATTCTAATCGGAATTTCCTATTGGAATTCAATTCGTATCCTACATTATCAAAAAGAATCTGATACGATTCTTGAGATGGATCCCATCGCATTCGGTACGTTGAATTTTATCAACAAAATCCATAGATATATACAACATGAGTGGATCTCAAAAAGGTATAAAATGCTTAAAAAAAATGTATCTTAAAAATCGATTCGTATCACGTCACAAAAATCCACTGCAATTATCGTTTCTTATTGGGCGAACAAATAAGTCTCCATCGTTTGACAAAAGATGGCCCCACCAGGAGCTTATCGTTGAAATTGTCAGATGTAAAACGTCATATCGTAAGGTTGGACATCTGGCAAGACCATAACCTTGAAATATTAGCGATTTTGTATGAGCAACGCATAATTTTTTCGTGCGAAAATGTCGAGTTTTGAGCCGAATAAGCGTCATTTGTGGGAAGTTTTGATTTACTTCTTCAATTTGAAGATATCTGCAGCTGGGGCCCATTGATTGCTTGTAGAAGCATATGGTGAGGCCGCTATAAGTGAGAGAAGTTATCGTGAGTGGTTTTAAAAGTTTAAGAACGGTGACTTTGATGTCGAAGACAAAGAACGTACCGGAAGGCCGAAAGTGTACGAAGACGCGGAATTGGACGCATCATTGGAGGGAGATTCGTGCCAAACGCAAGAAGAACTTGCACTTACATTAGGAGTGACTCAACAAGCAATTTCACATCGTGTAAAATCGTTGGGAATGATTCAAAAGCAAGGAAATTCGGTTCCATATGAACTAAAGCCGAGCAACGTTGAGCGCTGATTTTGCACATGTGAAATGCTGCTTGCCAGGCATAAGCGAAAGGGTCACTCATAACACTCAATTGGGAAGTTTTACCCCACCGGCCGTATTCACCAGACATTGCTCCCTCTGACTATCATTTATTTCGATCGATGACGCACGGCCTGTCTGAGCAGCACTTCACATCATATGAAGATACCAAAAATTGGGTCGATTTGTGGATTGCCTGAAAAGATGAAGCGTTCTTCCGACGCGTTGTCCACATGCTGCCAGAAAGATGGGAAAAAGTAGTGGCTAGCGATGGACAATACTTCAAATACAACATAAAGTGCCGTTCTTTCACAATAAATGCCCAATTCTTTTATTTAAAAAAACGGCGAAGACTTATTTGTACTCCCAATATTGCACTGCACTTTCACATAATATCACCGCATGCGCCCACGCTCATGAGACGTGCACGTTTCAGCAGGCCGAGTTTTTTCTCGTGACTTCTCACATATTTTCGATTCGAGCGTGGTGAGAATTGTCAAACGGCGTTCATCGGCCAACAGGGCAGAATCCAATTGGATCCCAATGAGGAGTCCCTATATGTGCAGCATCCCTACCAAATCCCTACACGGATGTCGATGCATCTTGGGACTCCCCAACAAATTCCGGTTAAGAATATCAAATGAAAAAATTCCATGGATTCCAATCTGGACTTCCTACGTGCGACGCGCCTATCAAATCCCTATAGGGATGTGGTAGAACTTGGGGACTCCCCAACAAATTTCTGCACGGGTTTCGCTGCTGCTCCACACCTGTCATTTGGAGTGGAGCTGGATCAAAACATGGTCATTTTCAAGTCCCCGGAGATCCCTACAGCGTGATGCCCACCATCGCCCTTTACACTGCACTGCTAGATCGCACGAGGGCACCGACAAACTGTGAGAAACCTGTACAGAGTTCCATAGTTGCGTTACTATTAGAAACTCACATCAGTACAACTGGCTCTTGCTCAGCAGTGGCAGCGCAAGCTCGCGCGCTACATGGTCGCCCATCCAATTAGTGGCGCTTGCCAATGCTGCCTAACATCGAAGCTCAACAAGGCCGCACCCACCATTGTCCGTAACTTTCCTCTACATTTATTCGCAATCAAAATTTAATGTGCCTGACCAAATGAAAGAAAAGCATCCAAAAGTTCATCACCTTTCGATGCACGCAGACGCAAAGCTTGAAAAATCGACGATTGCGAAAGATTGCTAGGTTTTCTGTCGGCTTTAATTCAGAGGGTGATTCAACCCAAGCAAACAAACTACATTTCATCATTTCTACTCTTATTTCGATCTTTTCAGTGAGACATTTCGATCATAACGAAAATAATCAAAAAAAAAACAACGCAAAATAGTGTCGATATCCATTTAAACAATTATTATCATATATATATATATGTGTGTGTGTATATGTTTCATTCAACGCGGTCTCCCAGTAGGACGATCCGCGGACGATACAGCACCAGCACCTCCAAAGTAAATTGATTCGAATTAGTTCCCAATAGCGTGTAATCGAGCCGCGCAGTCAGCTCTCGACGCGAGAGCCCCTTCGTGGCGCGAAATCCACAACCAACCCTGACACACGCACGCATGCACCCACAGACACATACACACTCGTGGATATTTCACACACGAGCGCGAGTCGCTGATGTACGTCATTATGTAGCTCGCCGCCTAATACTTAGGTCGATAGGTGATATAACGCCGGAATTATTGCCCCGGCGGCACACTCGCGATCCTTCGCTTCGGGGTGACCCAGCACGTACGAACCTCGACGTGCAATCCGCAGTTTGCCGTGCACCAAGACGAAATATACCTTCGACTATACCTTTTTCACTGACTCTCTGTCTCTCTCTCTCTCTCTCTCTCTCTCTCTCTCTCTCTCTCTCTCTCTCTCTCTCTCTCTCTCTCTCTCTCTCTCTCTCTCTCTCTCTCTCTCTCTCTCTCTCTCTCTCTCTCTCCCCTCTCTCTTACTCATCCCTCTCTCTATCTCACCCTCACCCTCCCCCTCGAACCCTTGATGATTACTCCCATACTCGCGTTATTATACGCCCTGCACCTGTTTCAAGTCCAACGATAACCTCGTCGAACGCCCATAAAACGAATTTTGCTCAGAATCCTTCGGAATCATTAGCCGAAGAAAAAAAACAGGAAACCACCTTTTCTTGAATGCGAGCGGAAAACGTTTGCTAATTAGTTCATTTACATCTGAAGTAAACTACTGCTGACGATTCGTTCGATATATTTTATGGTATATCCATAAGATTCAGCACGATTATATGATTTCTGGAAAAGGGAAAACAAAAAGTCGAATCTTCTGCGACGACTGGGAGAAATTTCCTCGCGAAATAAAGGAGAACGTGAAGTATGAGAGTTTAAAAACAAAAAAAATCGCGTTACTGTATGAAAAATTCCTCGGACTAAATTATAACCCGGATTGTTTCGAAATTCTCGTGCAGCAGGTAGTCCGCGACTTGTGAGATCTACTAACAGCAGGAGCGCGTATCACATACTTCAGCTTTTAATCTTGTTTCTTGCAGCATACCAGTATGGGTGTGTGTGTGTGTGTGTGTGTGTGTGTGTGTGTGTGTGTGTGTGTGTGTGTGTGTGTGTGTGTGTGTGGGCGTGGGCGTGTGTGCGTGTGTGCGTGTGCGTGCGCGTGTGCGTGTGCGTGTGTGCGTGTGTGCGTGCGTGCGTGTGTGTGTGTGTGTGTGTGTGTGTGTGTGTGCGTGCGTGCGTGCGTGCGTGCGTGTGTGTGTATGTGTGTGTGTGTGTGTGTGTGTGTGTGTGTGTGTGTGTGTGTGTGTGTGTGTGTGTGTGTGTGTGTGTGTGTGTGTGTGTGTGTGTGTGTGTGTGTGTGTGTGTGTGTGTGTGTGTGTGTGTGTGTGTGTGTGTGTGTGTGTGTGTGTGTGTGTGTGTGTGTGTGTGTGTGTGTGTGTGTGTGTGTGTGTGTGTGTGTGTGTGTGTGTGTGTGTGTGTGTGTGTGTGTGTGTGTGTGTGTGTGTGTGTGTGTGTGTGTGTGTGTGTGTGTGTGTGTGTGTGTGTGTGTGTGTGTGTGTGTGTGTGCGTGCGTGCGTGCGTGCGTGCGTGCGTGCGTGCGTGCGTGCGTGCGTGCGTGCGTGCGTGCGTGCGTGTGTGTGTGTGTGTGTGTGTGTGTGTGTGTGTGTGTGTGTGTGTGTGTGTGTGTGTGTGTGTGTGTGTGTGTGTGTGTGTGTGTGTGTGTGTGTGTGTGTGTGATAGGAGCGCCTATCTATTCTGCGCCTAATAAGCGACGAGTTTTCTATAGACTCTCCTGAATTTCGTGCACACCCGGGTATGTGGTACAATTTCAGGTAACAATTGTTTTCAGCCACCTCGATTCCCCGCTAGATTTGCTTTCGCATATCTATAAGCGATATGAAAAAAAATTTGGGGCACTTTTTTACAAAAATGTATCTTTGTTGCTTAAAAATGAAAAACACGGATCCGGTTTTTCGGAGCTCTTTCCTGTATCCAGTTGTAGATGTAGATATGTAGAGGCGTCGAGTCCATCTCGATGGCATCTCGTCCCTGAGTCTTCTCTTCCTTTCATTCGGCTTGTTCTTATTCCAAAACTGCCCCTTGCCCCCATCCTCACCGTGATTCCTTTCAATCTTCTGCGACGTGAATCATGCGTGAATGAAACTCGGTATAAAAGAGAAATGGAGGCTCTTCTGTATGCGACTTTCTCGAACGTTATTTTGAGCTCCTAGATTTGAAAAAAAAACTACTTGATCATCCATCATACGTACAGGTATACGTGGGAAAAAAATATGTCTTTTGAATTTATTAGAGATCAGATTTATTACGAATAAACAAAATATATATCATGTATAATGAGATGTTAAAACGTGTACAAATTGGTTCAGTAAATATCCTTAAACCGAGACCGACGTCATTGGATGCGCGCCTTTTGAGCGAGAAGCAGGACTCCACTGGCAAGGAACAACACTTAAGTGTCCGCCGTCGATTTTGTTGAATCTCATGTATGTGATTAAGTATTGAAAACTATTAGGAGCGAATTTTTGTATCGGCGAAAAAACGGTTTATGGGGTGGCACCCCTCAAAGCAAGGCGTGGCACCCATCAAAGCAAGTCGTGTCAACCCTTAATTTAATTTTTTTCAATACTTCTATTTCTATTTCAATACTTCTATTTTTTCGACGCTTTACATTGAAGGAATTTTGGTTTTTGTTTCATTTAAATCAGTGGACTGCTTGTGGGTGAATCTACAAAATCACCCCTCAAGACGCCTTTCTTTGAGGGGTAGTTTTTTCCCTTAAACTTGTTTTTGCGCCGAATATGTATGTTAGCGCTTAAATATTGCACTCTAAAGAATTTGCACTCCTTGCAATTAAAAAAAAAAGATATTTCGCGATTTTTTACTACGGATGTATCTGTTGTCATCGATCACTGGAGAGGTATTTTCTCAACAATTCGCTCACGATTATGAATGATGGAAAATACTGAAAGAGTGTTTAACGGAGAAGATACCTTTAGGCGAGAAAAAAAGTTTGCCGATGTTTATGATTTTTTTTTTAGTTAAAGCTTTTTTCCCAATTTTTTAGATTTAGGGTACGTTTTATTACTACTTTTGGCTGTTACATGGAATTTTTTTATTTCATTCATCTTTAAAAATGGCGGTGTTATGGCGTGGTCTCCTAAACTGCATTTTCAAAACTGGCGTGACGTATAGCAAGAAAACTAGTCGACCGATTCTTATGAAATTTGGTAAAAATCTTTCTAACCTTATTGTCTAAATCAAGACCCTAAATATTTTTGAAAATTAAAAAAAAAGTATTTTTCATTGCAAAACGTAGCCATTTTATCAGAAAATTCAATCTTTTTGTTTCGACGCGTACCATTTCATCGATTTTCAACATTTCTCACTTTTTCTTGGTTCATATTCTGCGTATGAGTATTAACGATGGAAAAATAGCCAAAAGTGGTAATAAAACGTACTCTAAGTCTCAAAAATGGAGAAAATATCTTACCTTTAAAAAAAATAGTGAAAAACCGCCACTTTTTCCTCACCTAAAGGAATCCCCCCTTAAGCGTCGAACAGGCTGAAAAATTGGAAAAAATGAGTTCGTTTTCCTATAACCAATCAACCCTCTTATTCTCTCTTTCGTTCTCGCTTACTCTCTGACGAGCTTGTTTCCACGTGTGACGAAAATAAAGGCCCTAAGTCACTGCATAAGAGGGCGGAAATCTTCGATGATGCGAAGTCGGGAAGAAAGTAGCGTGAGGAAAAGGACAAATGGAGAAAATAGCGCATCGAGGGTGAGGAGAGGGAGAGAGAGAGAGAGAGAGAGAGAGAGAGAGAGAGAGAGAAATATGAAGAGGGACAAGAGATGCGGGCGAGAAGAACGCGGCAGTTAAACCTGAGAATTAATTCTCGAGAGAGTCTCGAAGTGAGTGCGGCTCCTGGAAATTATAATTATT
>CAUJKO010000168.1:0-19131 GCA_963210295.1 Ophion ellenae | reverse complement strand
CTCGTAATTCTTGACTGAACCAAATAAACCAATAAAATGTTCAATTGTCATATATTTTTCTTCTGACGTGAATTAAGAGAAAGCTGAAAAAATCGTGAAATTAAACATTTTCTCAGGTTTGAAAACAAAAATGTGTTACAAAAGAAAAACACTTCAACGTGCTATAAAAATTATTTGAAAATACTTTTTCAACGACTTTTTTAAGGTCAGTCTATATAATATAAAAAAAAAATACGCAAATGCAAGAACAAAACAACAATTAGAGATAAGGAGCGAGTCACCGAAAACGCTGGATGGAGAAACAGGGTCGTGGGGGGAGGAGGGTGGAGATACGACATAAAAGTTTGAATTGTTTGATACAACGTTAGTCAATTCTTTATAGTTGTTCAAATTTTCTTTGGTTGGTTTAAAACACGAACATCATTCAAAAGTTTTTACGCGATTTTATTGGACATCTACGACCGTCATTTGCAGAAAAGCCTTTGGATAATGAGAAAAATGAAAGGATGAAATATGGTAAAAAGAAAACGTTGCATTCCTATGATGCAAACTGCAACGTCATAGGAAGAGGGCGAGAAGCCCGACGGCTCACTCCACTTAGCTCGTCAATCACCCGTCAACATGCATAAATGCACCTCCCATATATTCATATAGTAAAATCATTCATGTCTGTACGAATTTTTTTTCAACATTTACCGGCCACTACAGGAACTCAACCCTTCGTTATTTTCACTTCCTCAAAACACACACACGCACACACACACACAGAGAGAGATATATATATATGTATATGTAAATATATATATATATATATATATATATATATATATATATACATTTACATATACATATATATATCTCTCTCTGTGTGTGTGTGTGTGTGTGTGTGTCTTGAGGAAGTGAAAATAACGAAGGGTTGAGTTCCTGTAGTGGCCGGTAAATGTTGAAAAAAAAATCGTACAGACATGAATGATTTTATATATATATATAAATATATATATATAAATATATATAAATATATATATATATATATATATATATATATATATATATATCAGACGAAAAAGAATCGGTAAAAACTACCCTTTTTCAGCCCGTGGTGTCCTCCCTTACCAATTATTATTCCATTATTTATTATATATAATATATAATAATATAAAAATTATGATTATATCATATATATAAAGAATATTCAGTTTTGTTTACTCATTTATATATATATATATATATATATATATATATATATATATATATATATATATATATATATATTTAAAAATTGTCAACAAGAAATATTTATTTTTCAGGCCGTCTTCAAGGCCATCGCAAAAAAATCTCATAGCGTGCCTCAACGGACAAAAAGTGAAATGAAAAAAAGCAAGCATCCTTCAGACTTTCTCTACAGCACTTTTCTTTTTCGGCCAACGTCGCACAAAGTTACAGTAAACTTCACCCAAGCTTCGGATGCAATGATTTTCTTTCTGCTTCCTTCTGCTAAAAACTTTTGCCAATGGTGATGAAAAAGTAAAAACCCAAAAAAAACAGGACGAAAACTTTTTTTTCCCCCACACCCTGATACATATGCATTAGTCGTTGCAGAAATCGCTGTGTTAATATTCGCGGAGTGGTTAGCAAAACGGAGTTCCTCACGGTCTGGTCACGCGCGCGGGCGCTTCACGGATCGCAGCAAAGCGCACGATGCGAGGAATCCCGGTGAAGAAGGGCGCCCGCGCAAAAACGAATATATATATATATAATACGCAGGGGCTTTCGAGAGGAGATCCTTTGATCGCGTACTCTATTCCGGTCCTCGCATTTTTTTTCTCCCCCTCCCTCCACCCTTTGTCCCGCTCTATCTCTCTCGCCACATTTTGCAGGGACCGCGAAATGCAAGGGGGCGGGGAGGAGGGCTCTTTCACGCGCTTTGAAGGTTCGCGATCTCTCAGTCCCCGTTTCCCGCGCCCGTATAGTCATCGCGCAAATGGAAAATGGCAAAAAATCGATGTAGGCAAGGATTTTCATCCGAGCACAAGATTCGCCATATACCGGGTGTCCCTCTTATCTCTGCCACCCGAAATAACTCGGCAATTATCGACGTCACAAAAAAATGTTCCAGACAAAAGTTGTACGGTGTGAAGGGGGCCATCAAATGTGACCAATTTTTTTTTTTTTCGGTGGAGGCGCTGACGCACAGTGAAGGTCACCTCCACATTTTTAAATGGAACGGTACATTTTTTTCCAACCATCTTGTGGAGCACCTCAAGACGCATAAAAAACATTAGGGGGTCAAAGTCGTTCAAGGTCATTCAAGGTCACCTATTCAAATGAAATACCAATCTAAATATCTCGGATCACTACCAAATATTTGGTAGTAAGGGGGTCAAAGTCGTTCAAGGTCATTCAAGGTCACACATTAAAATGAAATACAAATCTAAATATCTCGGATCACAACCAAATATTTGGTAGTGATACGTATAAAAAGCATTAGGGTGTCAAAGTCGTTCAAGGTCGTTCAAGGTCGTTCAAGGTCATTCAAGGTCATTCAAGGTCACCTATTTAGATTTGCATTTCGTTTCAGTCGCCTATTTTAATAGGTTACCTTGAATGACCTTGAACGACTTTCACCCCCTAATGTTTTTTATGCGACTTGAGGTGCTCCACAAGGTGGTTACAAAAAAATGTCCCATCCCATTTTGAAATACGATAGATAGACTAATAACTGTTTACACTCCAGTCAAATAGCGTCAACTAGCGTTGACAGCTGTGCGGAGACTTTTCGAATACGAATATTACCAACTTCAACATAATGCCACCAGTACGAGACCTGCACGGGATCTGTCATGCTTATGGAGGGCTGGAAGGACAATCTCAATGTGGCTGATACCACTGTATTTTAATTGCCCTGCTGATTAACTATTTGGGTTTGGAATGTGTGAAACTTGATGAGGATTGTGCCTCTTATCTTGGAACTAGGGTCGTTTGATTGGACGTATGATATACCGGACTAGCCTGAGTTATGGGTGCGAAGGCACTTCCGCTCGCGTGTACGTACAACATGTTGTTGATGAGTCGTTGGTGGGAATGGATTTTTAGGGCGGCATCGTATTGACGGTTGTGTACCGAGGTTATTTTCAATGGCCTTTTTTTGAAGGTGTTTTTTATATACTCCGAAAAAAAAAACACTTTTTCTATTCGTTACAAATAAAAGGAATTCTTCTGTGGAGGGTGTCCCGCATGAAGTGTCCCAAGCTTTTATCTCAGAAAGTACAGATTATAATGAGAAATGTTTCGAATAAAAGTTGTTCCGTTTAAAAGGGGGAAAAAAATGGTAACGTAAATTTGACCTTTGATATAACCGTCAAGGTCACGCGAAGGTCAACTTCGAAATTTACCATTAAACGCTATAATTTTTCATTGTATATTCCTATAGCTTAACTTGAGAGCTTTTTAAAAAACTATGCTTGGGTATTTTGTGTTCGCCCATTTTCTCACGTCTCATAACCGAAAAAATACTCGGTGAAAAAATACTTATTCACAGTGTTTTGAAAAGCTCTCGAGGCAAGTCATAATAATATACAATAAACGTTAAGGTAATCCTATCGCTTTACACTAGTCATACCACTGGTCATACTTGAGACTTGTACAATTTATATATTTTTAATATATGCAAAAAAAATAATTTGTAATACCTAAAATTTTCCATGTGTACACTGTTTAATGAATGCCCACATTTAATTAGAAAAATGGAAAAATAGTTATTCCGACGATTCGGGCAGTATTTCTAGGTTTGATATTTGGCAACATTGCTTCCGTCGTTTTTACTCAACCAGGCGAGTTTAACCGCCATGCTTTTCAACGTCGATCTGTCGAAACAACGTCAGGTGCGGGAAATACAAAGCATTGTACTCGGGCCACGACTGGTAAAAAGCGTGGAAAATTTGTGTCGACGAAAAATGTCGGTTGAAAATGAAAAATGGGTGGAAATTCGATTGAGTGAGATGAGGTTAGGACGTGAGGTCAGCTGATGCCTTGCTGTCACGTCTCTTTATCGTAGCAAGTGGTAATAAATCCAATACCGGAAGTTAAAATTAAACTTGACATTACATAAAAATTAGGTATATGAGCGTAATTTTTTTTTCTGAGAGCATTGGATTACTACAAGTGTTAAGGGGAGATATACACCTAGATGGTCGAGGTCGAGGATTTAGAAGCTATGAACATTTCGTCGACCGTAGAAGCCCTACACTATGGGCCTGGTAACGATGATTCCATGTAAGTTGACAAATTTCATGATTTATTCATTCCCAAATTTTCAAACGCGTTTTTCTCAAAACCACGTTTTTCAAATCGGTGCCCAAAATTTCTCGAAAACCAATGAACCGATTGCCTTGAGGTTTTTTGTGGTTATTCTATACACCGTTATCTAGTACTTGTCATAAGATTTTTTTTTCCCGTTACTTAGTTTTTGTTTTATAGGCAAAATAATAACTAATTTTTGGCCCAAAAATCACTATTTATGTTCAAACGTCCGCCATTTTGTCATAAATCGATATTTTAAAAATCGGCTATGACAAGTACTAGATTGTAGTATCTAATTTAATCATCTTTTTGGTTTTTTTTTTCAGATGATTTTTGAAGAAACGCCAGTAGGTACCGTATACGCAGATTTTTTTACGACGCTTCAAGGATCATACAATATCCTTGTATGTTTTTGATATTTTTAAATAAAGAAAATTAAAAATATTTTTGAACGTAAATACTTTTAGATAATCAAAACTCCAATCCAAAATTTCAAATAGTTTTCCTTGACAAAATTGACAAAAATGACCTTTTTCCGGCTCCTAGGTGTATATCTCCCCTTAAGTATGTAAATCTGATTATTTTCAAGAATCTGACGGATTCCCACTATTATATACACGTCAGTAGCGACCGGAAATTGGGTTTTTATGTCTTGTCGGAATTCCTTCACAAAAATACGCAATTTTGATTTTTTTCTCCGTAATTAGGTCGATAGCCGACCCTGGAATTTTACAGAGACGATTATTGATATATTTGGTGAAGCTCGAAAAAAAAATGAAAATGCTATGGTTTGAAGCCTGGCGATAGGATTAGCTTAAGGGTTTTCATAAAAAAATCGGAATCGACTGTCATACTCAAGGTCAACCTGACATGTCCATCATCAACCATCAACCATCAACATGTCCATCATCAACATCAACCATCAACCATCAACAAGGTCAACCTGACATGTCCACCCCCCCCCCCCTTAAACGAAGCAACTTTTACTTGGCACATTTTAAACATCATAATCCGTACTTTCTATGATATAAGCTTGCAACGCTTTACCAGAGTCACCCTGCATAACTACAAAAAAACCATTTTCTACAAATTTTATTACACCCTCAAGATCGCATCACCGGAAAACAAGCAACGAATCAGTAAAATTATACCAAAATAACGAAATTTAGGAATTATTCCAAAATAACTACTAAAAATTGAGTATTTAGCTTATTCCGAGTAAGAGCTTCCTCGCGCGTGCCGCAGGGTGCGCCACTGTCCTGTCAATACGAAAATCGCATTTTGCCACGTTCCACTTGACGGATCCGAGTGAAACAAAGTGCAGAGAAATTGCGGTAGCTTTCATTCTTACATACCAAAAATAATCTTCGGGGCATTACCACGCCATCCCGTACAGACAGACGGACAAAATTTCGGAAAGTGACAGATGTCACCTGCACCTCTCACGCTATCTTTTTCTTTTTCTTCCCTCATACGTCTGCTACTATTCTATGGAGATGCTTCCGCACATCTCCGACGGAGCTTCGGAGGAGAAAGAACTGGTATGAGCTTTGGGGAAGGAGGAAAATATCGATGGGTTCGTTTCATATGAGAGCGCCGGGAGATGGACGAGCATAAAGGGCGATCCTTCTATTACCGTGCGCGTTTCCACGGAGTATCGAGATGAAGTTCGCATAGGTACGGGGATAGGACGGAGGCCACGGGGATATTTATTGGAATACAATCATACGGGGGATGCTGGAACTTCACGTATGGCAAGAAACGGGCGCGGTAAGGGGGGGGGGGGGGGGGGGAGGAGTATAACTTCAACTGTAAACGTATACGCCATGGAGCCTTAGGGCATATCGTGCTCGTTCGAACGAAGATGAAAATCGTATTCGTTGATATGTTTGTCCCTTATATGCGTGTGCGTTTCTCTCCGAGCCTCGTGATATTCGAGAGCAAACATATTTCTGAAAGGCGAGACGACCGTTTGATCAACCGGAAAAGTCATACGGACGTGAAGAAAATTCTTGAAAAAAAAAATCCCATCTACTCGTGAACTTATTACAATATCGAGTTTCCTGCGCGGCTGAATTTCGCATCGTTTAAGTGCATTTTCTGAAATTGTTTATTTTCTGAGGATAACTTTGATAAACGATACGTCGGAATTTGGAATTTTTTTACTTAAATTTATGTGAATTTATTCACTTTTACATTATTTATTTCATTTTACTTGAATTTATCGAATTTTATATAAATTTATCGAATTCTACACAAATTAATCCAATTTCGTCAAAATTTATCGAAATTAAGGTAATATTGATGAATTTACGTAAACGCTAATTTAGTAAACCTAGTACCTTGCTTGAAAAATTAAATGCTATTTCAGTTGCCGAGTCCTACCTAAAGTGAGTTGGCGACCAATTTGTATTACTTAAATTCAGCTATTTACTAGAATTTAGCTAAATACACCTAAAGATAAATAAATTCACTTCGATTTATCTAAACTTATCTCATTTTGTCTCCATGTACCTGACTTTATCCAGGCATACATAAGTTCAGATGAAATTGCATAAAATAATTTCAATGCTAATGTAGATACCGGGTTTAGCTAAAATTAGCTGTCAACTTTTTTCTACTACCTACAGTTGCCGAAATTGACCTAGAGATTTCTACAATTACCCAAATTGACGTCATCATATCTCGATTTCTGTTGACTTAATCAAGCTTACCTTATATTCTACCAAAATTTATCTACATTTAGCTAAATGTATCTAAATTTACGTAAATTGAGGTAATTTTATCTCGGTTGACCTGAACATAATTCAACTTATAAGAATTTTTCTGATTTTACCTAAACTTACTTATTCTATAGAAATTTATCGAAATGTACCTAAACCGACTTGAATTCACTCAGTCTATCTAACTCAATGAATCCAATGCATTTAAGATTACCAAAATTTATCTATATTTACAAAAATCGACATAATTGTATTCGCATTTATTCAAATTTAATTAAACTTACATAAATTACCTAAATTGACGGTGTTTCGTCTTGATTCATGTTAACATAATCAAATTCAAACTTCACTAAACTTGCATGACTTTTTAGAATTTTACTTAAATTTACATGAACTTATGAAAATTCACCTAAATCTAATCATTTCCCAAAAATATAATTACCCAGACACTTAAATTACCCAAGACGCAGCCAATCAAAGTAATCAACGAAAAAAGACTCAGTTTCGAGATATCCAATTAAATCAACCCATCCGCAAAAATCCTGCTTTCCTCCTAGTACGCAGCCTCGGAGCGAGGACCATTCGTGGTCCAAATTCATTTTCCGCTCGCCCAATTTCATTGTCCCAACAATGAGAGGCCAAGCCTCAGCTGAGCGCATTGAAAAAGTCAAAAAATCCCAACCACATGAGCCCGTGCGAAAAAAAAAACTGTGCATCTTTTTCTCCCTCGAGCAGAGGAAAAATGATTCCTCCTCAGCTCCAAATCGTCCATGTCTTTACGTCGACGTGAACCTCTGGTTTCCGGAGACAGCGAGGGACTTAGCGCCAACCCTTGGAGGGGTAAGACCAGAAGTCCGGATACGCGCGACACGGCGAGCCGCGCACCTTTAACCCTCCGTCACCCTCGAGCGAGGGAGCAGCCGAGACACGGTTACCATATAAGTCTGAATCGTAAATCATTTCGTCGGGAGTCGAGAGCCGAACGAGGGCGAAAAGTGCTGGCTGTGCTGCTGATCCGCAGTCCCTCGAAAAGTCTCTTCAGTCTATGTGTGTGTGTGTGTGCATCGACGTCGTTTCGCTTTTTTCTCATGCCCACACCTCATATGCAACATACAGGGTGTGCCGTTTGAATCGACGCGAATATCCTCAAGACCGTACATGCTACGAAAATAAGTTTCAATATATAAATGTATGAACAGGACGTTCAACAAATCTTAGCATTCTCTTGGTGAGCATACAGGTTATGTCATTGCGAGCAAAACCCTTTATTTTAAATGTCCTGTGACGAAAATTGGCCGAGATATTCCCGTGCTGAGCCCGACGCTGAGTAGTACAGTACTTGCCCACGCGTGATTATTTTCTTCTTCAAGTATTATATAACAACCGAAAATGATCGTATCATAATTATCGATCTTTGGAACGAGTCTCGGTAATCATTATTTATAAATAAAAAGAAATAAAAATATTGAGAAAAAAAATCAACTTATTCGAGGGTGGACTCGAAGCAACTATTCTGCAATTGTTTTTCTACTTACGCTTTGAACGCCAATATTTCGACCAATTTTTGTCGCCCGATAAAAATACGAGCAAAACTCTCTTTTTCTTAATGTCGTGCGACAAAAATTGGCCGAGATATTCCCGTGCTGAGCCCGACGCTGAGTAAACAACGGCACAGCTGCTCACGCGCGACTTTGAACGCGAATATCTCGGCCAATTTTTGTCGCACGACGTGTAAAAAAAAATGGTTTTGCTCGCAACGACAGACCCTATAAGCTGAGAAAGATAGTTCCGATACTTTTCAATCACCCTGTATGTTCACGTCCCTGGAGAAAAGCGTACAAACGCACGGAACTACGAGAGACTTTCACGTCTCATTGAAAAAGACGTTGGCGCACTTGTGGAATGAATCGATATTCTTCTCCTCTTTCACAAGGGAATGCACGCGGCGCGACGAGAATAATGTCCCGATTGACGAGTTCAACCGCAAAAAAGTCTCATTCTCGAGAGTTTGCGGCCGTCGCGGGGGTGCATTGATTCTCACCGTTGTACATAGAATCATTCGTATGGAAGTGCAGACATCGATGGAACACGAATTCATATATATATATAACTTTATCCCGAATCGCCAATTCGTCGTTCCATTGTCAATGGCCATTCGCCTCTTTCATCCCCTCCGCATGGGGGTGCACTGCATTGTTCGTTATATGCACACCGCACGCTGCTCGCAGGTAGAATTAAGTTCTCACGGCGCAGTCACATATGCCTGCCTGCATAATAGGCGAGGAGTACTCGATGATGCACGTTTCTCTTCTTCAAACGTACATATGTACATAAACACATACACACACACACACACACACACACACACACACACACACACACACACACACACACACGCGCGCGCACACACGCACGCACGCACGCACGCACGCACGCACGCACGCACACACACACACACACACACACACACACACACACACATCATATATATATATATATATATATATATATATATATGATGAGCGAGAATAGTGGTGAGAAAAATAAAGAGACGAGATATGGAAAGCGAATTCTTGAACTGTATTTTCCTCGCAGTCTTGGGACAGCGTAGTGTGCGTTTGAGGGGCTCGAATGAGATTCAACGCAGATGGTGAAACCTTGCGCGTGCCAGGTGCCACCGGAGAAACCCGGTCAGCCCTAAAATATTTTCTTAGATACATAGTGTATATATATATATATATATATATATATATATATATATATATATATATATATATATATATATATATATATAAGTACGCGGGTACGAGAGCATCGAGAATCGATTCTATATTATTTTCACACAGCATCTTCTTCGAGGTGGCCCACGGGTCGAGAATGCTCGCATAGGACGAAGATTGTCTCGAGGACATATATAGAGGGTGGCCCGAAAAGTGATGTCCAAAAGAAAAATCTATATGACTCGTATCGATACCTATGCAAATCACACCCATGAATTTTCTGCGATATTTTTTATCCATCGAGACAAAAGCATTTATTAATTCTTTTTCGAGTTTTCTCTAGCATAGCTTTCTATTTATTCTCTCTGTTGTCTATGCACTTTCCTCTTGGACGTTTTTAAAAGCAATCGGGAGTCATTCGGACTAGTAGAAGTATTTTTTTTCATCTAAACTTTAGTGACTGAACCTCTCAAACCAATTTTTTCAACTTTCGATCAAATCCAATGCATCACCGGTAGTGTTCCGTTGGCCATTTATTTATTGCTTAAGGCAGTATGCTTATCTAGAAATTTGAAAAAATCGAAATATCTTTGTGACACATTTTCTTAAAATATAAACTCTTGAAAATCAACTAGTATCTTGAAAATATGTCCTTAAAAGGAAATTTCGAAATTCCCTATATTTACTGCTATGAACGAGACTAGAATAGGATTGACCGGTGGAGGGTAGGAACTTCAGAAGCTTCTGAGGAAACTAGAACTGCTCGCAGAGAATAACGAGCTTCGGAAAATCCGATTAATATAACGTCAGTATAGCATGCCATTTATAACAATTACTATGAAAGGTTGGAGGTCGATCTCTCCGATTTCGATTAAATAACCTAACATACTCCCTTACGGTGGGAGCCTGAATTAGAAAGTCCGAAAAATCGTTTTTTTTTTATTACTTGAATCGGTAGATAAATTATACATGAATATATTTACAAAGTTACAGAGGCCAATTGTAAATATTTTCGAAGATACAAGGCCAAAAGCGGAGAAACGATTGATATTTGATATTGATATTTCCTCGTATCGGAAACTTTGAAGCGCGTTTTCTTCAGTTTTCATTGTCACGATTTTTCCAAATTGGCGGCCGTGATAGCAAAAAAAACTAAACAACCTGTTGAATCAAGCCAAAGTTCATTCTCTTCAATATGAAAATCTCTTCTAAGTGAATAATAAAAAGTCGTTCAAAAAGTCTTTTTAAATATTTTTATGGTACGCTAGTGTTTTTTCCAACACATTTTTGTTTCAAGTCTGAGAAAAGTTGCAATTTCACGATTTTTTCAGCTGTTTCTTGACAATTGAACATTTTATTGTTTTATTTGGTTCAGTCAAGAATTACTAGCAGAATAGGCTGATAAATCTGCAGTCATTTATTGTTTGACGTTGCCATTTTTTTTTTAATACATGAAAAGATACCTCAATGTTTACTGGGCTCGCTTGTTTTTTCCCCTTCTAAAAAAATTCCCGAAAAAACGCTTTTTCGGACAATGTAATTCAGGCTCCCGCCTTAACAGTGCACTTCGCAACGATAAGTCGAGTTTAAAAAATCGCAAGAAAAGTACACACGGAATGGAAAAATAAAACTTTTTTTCCCGCGAAAGCTAAAAAAGATCTTGGAACATAGATGAGGGTTCGGATGGATATTGATACGAGGCATGTGGTATTTCCTTTCGGACGTCACTCTTCGGGCCACCCTGTATGCATACGTGTACAGATACATACCTGCATACGTGTACATGTATAGTTATTTAGGTAAACACCCGCGCGTACGTGTGGATCCGTATTTTCCCGATCTGATAAAAGCCGAGGAAACCGCGCGCGTAGATCCCGTCACGATAAGTCACGCGTTAGCGTTACAGAGAGATCGCCTTGGGTAGATATACACGCGGATGGCCAAGAATACAAGTGAAGCTCCTATTCGAAACGTATTTCGAGAAGATGATGCGCTCGCGCGTCCCGATGTACCGATTATTCTTCATATCGTACGAACTTTTTTGGAGTCGCTTTTTCCAAAGAGGAAAGAAAAAAAAACGTGCCTTCGGTGCAGCTGATGTGCGACATGTAGAGGCTGTCCTTTGCAAGGCGTATCTCAAAATCTATTCGGCCGATTCCCTTCAAATTCGGACGGAGCATAGTTCATCATATTTTTCACCGGACGAGCGGATAATTTTTTTCATATATCTATCCATTTGTTGACAATAAATCATCAAAGTTGCTTTTTTTTCTCGAAAAACGAACTTTTTTTCCACAGCTTGCCATTATCGTAATTTTCGAAATTTTGCAAAATTACCCGGTGATGCGAAAATTCTATTATCGTACTAAAAGTTGATTTTTTCATTTCCGCTGACCCTAGTTGTCGGAGCCACCCGAACCGATTTATCTCGCAGCAACAGCGGCTCTTTGATTGAATAATAATAATTCCATTGTTTATAAACATTTTGCAATGAAAAATAACCTCAAACTTGGCAAGACTACGTATCAATTGTATGTAAAGTTCCGACCTCGTCATCCCGATATTCTGGTTGGAAAAAAATATTGAAAATCGATCTGTTTTTCGGGACCTGGTCTACGGCACTCTGTTTAAATAATAAGAGCATAATTGTTTTTCAATATTTTCCAATGAAAAAAAAAACAGAAACTCGGCAAGACCATGTATCAATAGTGTGTAAAATCCCCACCTCGTCACCCCGACACTCCCGTCAGAAAAAAATATTGAAAATCGATCTGTTTTTCGGGCCTTGGTTTATGCAGACCCGATCGAAATCTTTCATTTGTGCCAACAAAAATGTGACATTGATCTGGCTTTTTTTGGCTTCATATACGGAAAAAACTAGCACGACATAATTTACCTCGCGGAACCCTTAAACTTTCGTCTGAGCCGTATTTTGATATCGGTCACCCTGTATATCCCATTTTGCACTTCAAGCCCTACTTCTAATTTACATTTTCCGTTCGTCAAGTGGCAATCCGCGCTACCCATATTCTTATACACGACGGAGGGGCGAAAAATCCCGGCACAATTTCATCGATCCTCGACTATACGTGTCTGGTCTACATGCCAGCCGCGTTTACCCTGAATTCCCTCTCGTCGTCGGTCAATCATGCTCGCTCGTGTTCTCTTCGGCTCGCGGTACCGCGACGGGAGACAGTTATCCCCCGTATGATACTTAGGGATTAGAAAAGTGGAGGAACAAATGTGGAGAGTGAGAGAGAGAGAGGGAGCTCCTGATCGCGCCTCGGCGAACGCGAGAAAAAGCGGCACGTGATGTCTTCGCCACAGTTGTGCAGCCCTAGGGGAGGGAAACACGGACGAGTTTCCCGTTTTTTGTACATATATATATATACATATATATATACATATTTTTATCCACGTCACGTACGGCGTAACTTCCTGTTCGGCACGCTCACACCGGTTATCGTCTAGTTTTCTTTTATATATATATGTATATAATCAACTTATGTTCTATTTCCATTTCTCTTTAATTCCTACATGTCTCATCTTTCTTGTTCACCCTTCGTCCGAGGTGGCGTGGTGAATCGCCACTGCATATATATATATATATATATATATATATATATATATATATATATATATATACATCATGAAATGTAATTTTGAGGTCATTGGAATTCCAGGACCATCCTCATAATAGCAAATTGCTCCCAAACGAAACTTCACCTAAGCCCCGACATCTTCGAAATCACCTGTGAATAATCACAACCATTTTCATACGAAGAACATTTCACAAAGCAGTGATGCGTTTGGAAAAAATTGAAGGGCCGCTGCCAAAACGGCTGCATGTGCTCACAATTAACATTCGATAAATATTATATATATATATATATATATATATAAATAAATAAACAAACACTGGCGGATAAGCAGTCGAGATTGAGCTCCGGCGGCACTCCGAGTAAAGCAGCCTGGTGCATGGCCGGTACTCGGAGCGATGACCGCTAAGCCGTGCGCCGGCGCATCAACCAGTGAACGAGAGACCAAGGCTTCTCAGACCTTGGTGTAGATGAGTAAAAAAACGTCTGTGCACCAGAAAATCAGAAGAACACCGTCCAGACCGCCGCGGGTTTTCCACAATTTCCCCGTGACCATCGGCAAATGCCGAGTGTAGCTTGAGATGGCTGTGAACGCAACGGACCGTTTGGTTAGATTAGCAAAGTGTCGGTAGGGTGTGATAGGAAAGGGTTCAATTGGTAAGGGTAATACGAAGGGTAAAAACCCGCAGGGTTATGCGTTGGAACTCAAAATATATATTTATGTGTGTACATTAATGGCATATGTACTTATGGCACCATGAGAGAATGGGAAGAGCGGATGTCGGAAAATGGCCTGGCGTCAAGAGCGCGGAACGGAACGACTGTTTAATTAGAATTAAATGGTGGGACGTCCGACGAAAATGCCAAAGGGGATTATTATTACTAACATTATTACACACACACACACACACACACACACACACACACACACACACACACACACACACACACACACACACACACACACACACACACACACACACACACACACACACACACACACACACACACACACACACACACACACCCACGCACGCACACACACACACCCACGCACACACACACACACACACACACACACACACCCACGCACGCACACACACACACCCACGCACACACACACACACACACACACACACACACACACACACGTGCACACACACACACACACACACACACACACACACACACACACACACACACACACACACACACCCACACCCACGCACATACACACACACACACTCACACACACGTACACACACACACGCACGCACACACACACACATATACATATATATATATATATATATATATATATATATATATATATATATATACACATGTGGGTGTGTGTGATAAGTTATCGACCTAGCGAATGCCCGTTGCCGGTGGTACGGAATATCCTGTCGTGTATTATAATTACACGTATTACTAGTAGTGCAGACTCTCTCTCTCTCTCTCTCTCTCTCTCTCTCTCTCTCTCCCTCTCTCGTACGTGTGACGATTATTCACTTATTTCAATCGGCACATTCGTTCCAGTCGATGTAGCTGCGTACAAGAGGGACGTGCTTGTTTTGAAAATTAATGGATCTTTAGGGAAAACAGGTTCCCTTTAATCGTGAGCTCTTTTGGAGCGGACGGAGCGGGGGCTCGTTAAGTGGGGAAATCGCAACGCTTAGGCGTCCGCAGCCAAGATGTTGAGGGTGGCTATAAGCAGGGAGGCGCTTGCCTCGGTATTATCATTTGGTTTTTTTTTTTTTGGTATTCTGGTATTTGATTTGTATACCTTGCTCACTAGATATATTTCATATTTTGAGGGGGGAATAGAACTTTTCTGCTTTTTTTTAGAAAATGTTATAAGTGTTGAGAACGATGTTACTTTAATCTTGGATTAAAGTAAACCATTCGTTAATCACAAATGTTTAAAGTTGTTTTTTTTGTACAGTTTGCTATTTTTTTAATTGTCAGAATTTTAATAACGTATACGGTTATATGAAAGGTTTATTATTATACTGAAAATAGATTTTTTAATTCTCATTTCAGATGAAAACCCCCCATGAAAATTTATATACGCAAAAATGTACTGCAAATTTATTTTATTAATAATTGTAATATATGTGAAATGTATGCCATATATTGAAAATATAGGTTGCATATATGTGCCAAATTCTAATTTTCGTAACTTTTTTATATATGAGATGTATATGCGTGGTATTACTGTATATCAATGTATCATATATCAATGATATATGTATCATTTACCCTGCATATATACCACATATATTTAGCATATATGTTGCATATACACTGCATACATATCACATATATACTGGCTATATTAACTGGCTATATTAAACTACTGGCTAGTATAAACACTATATACAGATATGCGTAGCAATAGTGTGCAATAGTGTACTTTAACTGTAAGTTGAGTTTTTTAAAGTTTAAGTTTGAAGTTTTATTAAGTTTTACTGTAATAGTGTTTATACACAGCATATATTTCTTGTCAGGAATATGTATCAAAAATGTATGCGTCATATATGACGCATAAATGACACATATATGAGTCGTATATGACGGATACATTTTTGATATATTTTTCCGACAAAAAAATAGATTGAAAATATATCGGAAATATATGCGTCGTATATGCCTCATATATGCATCATATATAGTGTTTATACTTAGCATATATTTTTTTGGTCAGAAAAATATATCGAAAATATATGGGTCATATATGCGTCATATATTTGGTGCATATATACTGAATATATACGTATTATTCTATTTTTCGTCACTATATATGCGACCGATATATATATATATATATATATATATATATATATATATATATATATATATATATAGCATATATTTTACATACAAAATTTCCATGGGGGCATAGTTGCCAGAAGGACCTACACAATTGGCCATGCAGCAACGGCCGCACTTTGTTTAAATAATAATAGCTTTATTGTTTATTCGTATTTTTCCGAGAGAAATAAACTAAAACTTGGCTAGACTATGTTTCAATTTCGTGCAAAAGTGTGACCTCCTCATCACAATAATCTTGTTAGAATAAAATATCGAAGATCGACCTATTTTGTGACGTTGAAGTTTACATCATTTGAACGCAACTATCAAATATTAAAACGGAAATACAGTTTACCAACAAATATATATCTGGATAGAAAAATCCCGATATTCATACATCATTATTACGTGGATCCCAACAAAGTTCCTTCGTATGCTAAATACAAAATTATTTAAATAAAAAATTCAATTAAGTAAAAATTCAATTAAATTAAAACTGTAATTAAAAAAAACTTTTACTGCGTTCCAACAAAGCAAGGCTCGGCATTATGGTCCATTTTGTTTTCCGAATACGATAATTCGGGCTCGGGTGTTCGCGGACCGGGTATTTATCGCGGTTCAAAGGCGATGTGCGGTTCGCCGTCGCGGCGAAAATATATCGGGGGCTTAGCTCGCGGAAGTGTCCCAGGCTTGTGGAGGCGCCGGGAGCGAGAGTTACCGGTGCACGAGACGAATTAACGCGAGGGTTCATACACTCCTTTGCATGTCTACAGGGTGATTCAAAACTTTTGGGGTTCCGTTGGCGAACACGCAGGCTGTAAGATTGCGGGAAAAATGCTTTTTTTCTTCAAAATGTCGTGCGACAAAAATTGGCCGAAGAATTCGCGTTTAAAGTCCGAGGCTGAGTGAGCAATGGCACGCGCAATTTTTGTTTTCCAAATATTCAAGCAAGACACCACCGTGACGAGTCAAAAAACTATTTTTTTTTGCATTTTCTCAATTTTTTGCGTTTTTTCAATTTTTTGCATTTTTCCAAATTCTTGCATTTTTTCAATTTTTGCATTTTCTCAATTTTTTGCATTTTTCAATTTTTTTGTTGCATTGTCTCCAATTTTTGCGTTTTTCCAATTTCTTGCATTTTCTCAAAGTATGTAAGAATATATGATCTTGAAGTTTGCATCGTTGGAAAACAATTTTTTTTTCTTCCATTCATAAAATATCTTTTGCGCTAATATAAGCCATGAAAATCGTTCGAACGTTTTTGCCTATTTTATTATAGGTTAACCTCGATTTTCCAAAAAGGTTTTCGAATAATAATCAAAATGAAAAAAAAAAATCGTTGTATTCCAACGATGCGAACTTCACCGTCATAAGAATATGTCAAGAAATGTTCAAGTTAAAATATTGAAAATTGATCAAGCTGTGGACAATTTAATGAGAGCGGGAAGCGCAACGATTTACGTATACTAAAACTTCCAACCGCGTTTTTTTCGAAACGATTTTTCTCGACCCGGTCGGAATCATAACTCTAGCTATAATTGTCCGATTTTCAATGTTAAGAAAACCACAACTTCCATAATTACAGTAGCTACCGTTGTACGTGGTCGTTTTGTTTTTATGTAGTACTTTTTAATCCCGCGAATACCAATAAAAAGTACTCTTAACACCCGCAAGTTTGTGAATTTTGTTTTCGTTCATTTTTATCACACCACCCATTTGGTGCGATTATCGATCCGGTCATTGGACTACATTTTTTATACAGAGGCTCAATCATACCTCAATAACGTTAATTTCTTTTTTTTAAATTTACACGAAATAAGTTCAATGTATGTACAATAACATATAGTTTTTTCCAAATCTCGACTAAATAATCTAGTAGACAAAAAAAATCGGAAAAACGATCTTCTCTCCTACCGTCGCAGTGGTGTCCTCTCTTAAATACCAAACGAAGATTATTGAACATATCACCAATTTGCAAAGCGAGTGTCCATATTTATTATTTTATTGAAAGAAAAAAATTGGAGGAAAAAAAATGTTGTGAAAAAAAATACACTTATCCAAAAGTGGATTTGAAGTCGCGTTTGCACCTTCCGCGCGTAAGCAACTAGTGTTCCATTATTTTCGTTGGAATTTTGAACGCGAATATCTCGGCCAATTTTTGTCGCACGACATTTTGAAGAAAAAAAAGCGTTTTGCTCGCAATGACCCCCCAATGTGCTGAAAATGGGAGGCCTGATAGTTGTGAATGACCCTGTAGGTATGAATGTGCATGTCACCTGTACCCGTCGCGTGTAATTCGGGCGCGAAGCGTCCAACAAATTGCCAGAAGCTTTCGTTTCTGGCTACGATCTCGAGAAAATCTGCCATGTGCCAAGTCTCTGGTACGGTAAATTTTTTATTTTTTTTTAAATATGAAAAAAAATCTCCAAATTACGGCCCGTTTTACGTGAACAAAAAAAAAAGCTCGGAGTAAAACGTTCGAACTTCATTTCGCGTGCGCTTTATTTGGCGTTGATTGGAGCGTTGAAAAAAAATGTATTCCCCCCGTTCCCGGTGTGCCTTTGATCGTTAAACGATCCGGGAATTATTTATTCATACGCCATTAACGCCAGCGCCGATCATTAGCGAGCGCCAGCATGTGTGCACCACGTCGATCAAATATTCACGGACTTTCGGCGCGGTAATGAATAGTAGATTAAAAAATTAGGATATTAATCCGCTCGTAATTCGAGCCCGTAACGACAGACAGAATTTTAATAATTTAACAGCTTAATAAGTTCGACGAGTTAAGAAGATTATAATTATGTGAATTTATCTTCTATTTTGATCGATGATAAATAATTCACTAACGTCTTCATTTGATGTACCCTTAATAACAATTGATATTCATTCAATTTCCATTTATTCGTCAATTATTAACCTGATTTATTAACGAGTTCAAATTTTTGCATTATTGGAGCGTGAATATTTGTT
>CAUJKO010000167.1:0-29059 GCA_963210295.1 Ophion ellenae | reverse complement strand
GTTTCACTAAGCGGTCGCAAAAATTTTCGACTTTGGCCGCTTTTGACTGGACTATTTTCCTCTACTATTTTTTCGACCACACGCCGATAAATGTATGTATTTCTCGAAGAAAATGTTTTTTACAGATAAATAATATTTCAAGGAAACCAGTATTGCTTGCTTAAAACAAGCGTTTCGTTTTTCGCTTCTCTTCGACTCGATTACAATATTCACGATTCGTCGCTTCCTTATTTTCCACCAAGGGCACATAGACACTACAGCTTATAGGAGGTTCCGTTCGTTTTTATATGTACAATAAGAAGAGCATGTTTTTTTGTTTCCCGCGTACCGCGGGCTCGGCCTTTTTCCACATATAGGCGATAGGAAAATCCTTTATTTTCTCGTCCTGAGCGTCATTCGTAGCTGCGACAGTGACGAGTGAATACCGTTTTGACAAGTTTGTTTCGATTACGTGCTTTTGATTTTTCGCTTTTTTATCTTGTTTCTTCGCTTTTTGTAAATTATTATAGTTCTTTTATTTTTCATTGTTCTTATCGTTAATTTACATTAATTAGCTATCAATTTTATTCTTATTCATAACTCCCAGTGTTTGTTTTTTTGGTTTCCATTAATATTAAGTTATTATTACTGTATATATTTTCTTTGGGTTTCGAAACCGCCTTGTCAATTGTACGTGTGTCGTGTGTCGTGAAATTTCCGTTTTGTCATTTTCCCGCGAGTGTGTGCTGTGGTTTCATTAAAAATATTTGAAAATGCGTGGTGCGCGTAGACCGCAGAGGCGCGTCCCTCAAACGGAAAAAATGAAAGACGGGAGGGTATATCAAAAAAGTGGAGAATCTCGGGACAAGAGGACCACGTAAGTTAAAACAATACTATTTAATATGTCAAAGTAAATAATATTTTAAAATTCAGAATTTATTGAATGCCAGACGACCACATTCCACGTCGTGGCCATTTTTAAGGCTCCTCGCCGGCGAATCTCTCTCTCTCTCTCTCTCTCTCTCTCTCTCTCTCTCTCTCTCTCTCTCTCTCTCTTGCTTATCATGTTATAATGATGTATCATGATATAACTCCAAGTGTTTGACTTTGGTTACGATTATGTATTATTTATTATTATTACCATTTCATTATTATTATTGTTCATGTTATTTTTTATTTTACTTTTTACTTTTATTTTATTGTTTATCTCATTATTATTGAGCTCATCGTTATGATTTATAATTTGTATTGTTATTTTAGGATTAGGTTGTTACATTAGTTGTGTTTCATTATAATTCTTAAAAAGCGTCGCGGTTGTGGATCTTTGTATTGCCGCTTTGACGTCTGTCACCGAGACGTGTTGATGCTGCCGCTCGCTTCGAATTCGCTTTATGTGTAGCTCGGTGTACAGTTTGATTATGTGTATATGTGTGTGTCGCTGATGTCGTTTGCTCCAATTTCATTCTAGGTGTACCGTATATGCTCTTCGTGTGTGTATATTTGAAAATGTCGAATCTTCGCGTTAGGCCTTGCTCGGCCGTTAACCCTTTTGTTTTCCTTCCTTCTCTCTTTCTCTCGTGGAGATATGCTTCTTGTTTTCCTTGCTTTTACCGTTCGGCTTTAAAGACAGATGGTTTATTTTGAGGCGCTTGGTCAGCTGGGAATTCTCGACTTTAATTTCCAGCTTTAAATTTTTCTCTAATCTTTCTTTTAAGCCCTTTTTCCTTTTTTCATGTGCTTTTATTCGTCCTCCCGCCACCGATCCTCGCTCCTTATTCTTTTGCCTTTTTCTCTTTTCGGTCCCGATCCCATTCTTTCGCGAATATTTTCCTTATAGTCCAGTCGAAATAGGATTTCACCTGCAATTGATTCGGGGGTTCGATTTTCTTTTTTTATACTTAGGAGGGGGGGGGGGGGATGGTTGGTAGTCTAAATCTCGATTTTCGGGAAAATCCCTCCGGTGCGTTTGCCGCCATCTTGGTTTAAAGAGCGATTTTGTTTGTTTTTCGAATAACTCGCTTATTTTCAACCTTAGAGTGAAAATGATGGTATTGAAAGTTATGGGAAATGTAATTCCCCACAAGTTTGGTATTTATAATTTTTACCCTAGGATCGATATTTATAGAGTTGGACTGCTAATAGGGGTAAAAAATGTTTTTTTTTTAATTATCTCGTTTATTATCAAATTTATTGTAAAAATGGTAATAAATAATCACATAGAAAATTTTATTTCCTTCAATTTTGGTTATTAGCATTTTTACCCTAGGATCAATATTTTCGGACTTATACTTAATGTAGGGGTGAACTTTTTTTATGTTTAGTTATTTCGTATATTATCAAGTTTATGGTCAAAATGGTAATGAATAATGAGGTAGGGAATTTTATTTGCTTCAACTTTGATTATTACCACTTTTACCCTACGATCAACATTTTGAGTTATAATGAAGGTGCGGGAAAAAATATAGGGTAAGCTGGTATAGGAGTACACAGGCGATAAGAGTACGCAGTTAAGCTAATGACGAATCGCTTTGCTGATTGAAGCTAATTTCCATTGTGTTTTGACCGCCTCACAGGGTAAGGGTTTCTGACAAAAAAAAATCCAAAGTGATATAAAACGGAGAGGCTGGTTAAGTTGGAAGTTATAGTTGCAATTTCTTATTTATTTTTGACATCTTCAAAGCATTACAAGTACGATACACAATTTACTTTCTTCAAAAACAACTATTCATTTCGTACACCGGTTTACTAAGATTATTGTTCAAAATGAAAGTAATTTCGCATCTCATCAATAAATGGCAGTAACAGTCATGTTTGTTTAAAATGTGCAGGTGGTATAAGAGTACGCAGTGCTTGGGCGTAGAGAAGTACGCGCGTACTCTTACACGACTGTTGTTAATTTTTTTTACAAGTATAAAAAGTATATAAAAAGTATATATTTATAGATACATATATATATATATATATATATATATATATATATATATATATATATGTATCTATAAATATATATATATATATATATATATATATATATATATATATATATATATATATATATATTTCTATATACATTTCTATGTATAGGACATTCCACGCCATTTTACCTAGCCTGTGACGTGACCATTTTGGGCTTTCCTGATTTTTTTGTAAGATTGTACCCCATGAAAGGAATATCCACACCAATTTTTCGGTTTTAATCTCTTCTCTTTTAGGAGTTGTAAATTTACAAAAAATGTCAACTTCTTTCTAAAATTTTTTTTTCAGAAGACTTTTATCATTTTAATCTCCAATAATGTTATTAATGATTTTGTGATTTCCAATTCGGCTTCGTCAGGCCTGAAACGGTTTATTTTTGGTTTGTGCGGAATTAACGAAAAAAATTATTTTAAATAAAAAACTTTTTTTCGTTAATTTCAGCACAAGTTGAAAATAAACCGTTTCAGGCCTGACAAAGCCGAATTGGAAATCACAAATCATTTATAGCATTATTGGAGATTGAAATGATAAAAGTCTTCTGAAAAAAATAAAATGATAAATTCGAAAAAAAATAGAAGGTAAAATAGACCCTCGACGAGACTAGTCTTAAAAATCATAGAATGGGTCACTCTATTTTAGAGAATTAAAAAAAATTAAATAAAAAGGGGCAATCATTTTTTTTTAAGTTTTCACTTTAGAAGCAAAAAAACGTTGACATTGATAGCTGATAATTTTTTCATATTTTCCAACGAACGTATGCGTCAAAATAAAAAAATGACATAGTGACATTTGTCGATATCTCAATTAGTTCATGAGTTATCAGCGTTTAAACGTTTCCAAAACTTCCAGAAACGAGATTTTCTGGAAAATTATAACTCCTAAAAGAGGAGAGATAACAATCTAAAAATTGGTTTGGCTATTGCTTTCATGGGGTACAATTTTACAAAAAAAATCAGGAAAACCAAAAATGGTTAGGTCACGGGCTAGGTGAAATGGCGCGGAATGCCCCATATATAAACACATGTATGTAGTATGTAGTGGATACACACACACACACACACACACACACACACACACACACACACACACACACACACAATATCTTCTATATATAGTATATATTTTTTTACAAGGATGCAAAGTATACAAAAACATATACGAAGAACCAATATGTGAGGAATGGTTCGAGTATAGTGAAGTGTAAGCTTGGTGGCATGAGAAATGCACCGCTCATACAAACTTTAATTGCGATTTATGTGTCGGTTGATGCTTCCGTACTCTTATCGACCCCCGTGCGTACTCTTAAACGCCCGTATGTCTAAGAGTTCGCAAATCCCTTTTCGTAGTTCTTCGTCTGTTACTTAAAAAAAAATTAAGATTGCCAATCGTCGCTCATAATTGAAATAGAATACTAGATATTCTTTCAATTAGAACAAAAACTGATTCGTAAAATGTATTTGTTTGTTTTTTTCACCGCTTGAAGCTTAGGTGCGTACTCCTATACCAGCTTACCCTACATTAGAACCTCGATTATCCGAACCTTGATCATCCCAACCCTCAATTATCCGAACGATGACTTACGTTATCCGAACGCTCAATTATCTGAACGTTGGCGGGAAAGATACATTGTTGCTCGCTGCCACCGCTGTGCGCAACAATGAGCAACCCAACGCAACTTCTCCGTCTCAAACGGCTGCGAGACTTAGCTGCTCAAAAACGCGTTACAGCCGTTCGTCAATTAAAAATGGACGATTTTATTTTTTTAATATAAAAAAGGGCATTCGACTTTCTTCATGTGTTTAAAACACACACACACACACACACGCGCGCGCGCACATGCACACACACACACGCACACACACACACACACATATATATATATAATTAGGGTGGCCCTTAAAATGGGTAAAAAAAAATTATCGCGCCGCCCTCCAAAACGGTTCCAAATAATAAAAAAAATCTACGCGAAGCCCCAGCTATGTCCGTTAAGAGGAAGGCATGCTTGTAAGCATAAACTTTAATTGAAATATCAATTTTTCTTCATGATTGGAGAAATGTTGATTTTTAAAATCCAGTTTATGTGTCAACTTTTTAAAAAACTTTCCGAAGCTATTGTATATTGGTATTCAATATACAGATTAAGGTCCTCCATACTAGATTTGATGAGCGTTCAGTTCTACCAACCTATTATTTTGGAACAATAGTTCAATTTAGCTGCTTTCGAACGTTTTTAATCACTTCAAAATTAAACTTTAAATTTGCATCTTGTCAGAAAAATCTATTAAGTACAAAGAATATAAATTCACGATAAACCATTCACATCGAACTTCCGGAATGGCCAAAATTGTTTGTTTTTTCAATTTTGTTAGAAATATTCCTTGCGTACTGAGATATAAATATATTAATATTTCACTGACACCCCACTTCCAGTGCTGTGGATAAAAAATGTATTTGAAAATTACTTTCGTAAAAATGCATAGGGACATTTTTAACTTGGCAGGATTTTAAACTTGGCGAGCTTGTTCGTTTTATTGAAAACAAAGAAATTATTTATTCGCACAAGTCATCCAATTGGTCGGAAAAAAACATAATATTTTAAAAAATCTACACATAAGATATCGATACTAGTTCGCTCAGGACGAATTTATTTATTTAAACCACAGAGATATCGTAAAAGATTGCATATATACTACAATAGTTTTATTTATATCGATCGGACTAAAAGTTTCGCATAACCGTCTTTTTTTTGGCATTGGGGAATTTTTTCGGAACTCGCTTGCAATCTGAAGTATGTATTGCCTTTGAGTTTCGCTTTTCGACAGAATATTATTATAGCTTTCGATTAAACAAACTGCCCTCTCTGCTACATCGTTAACAACTTTTTAATTTTTTACTATTTTTAAACCCTCTGCAAAAGTTTTATCCTGAAACCACAAGGATGGATCCATTGTTAAGAATCCCCTATCGATGTTAAATCTATCGAAAAAATTCAGGGATTGCGAAGTTACAAAGTAGTCCATCTCTTTGTCTAATAAGTGATCGATGTTTTCCGGATTAATTTGGAATCGTTTTGAGCTGTTCAAATATGATGTTTTTTCGCTCGAATTTATTTCGAACAACATTTTGCGCTTCACATCAGACAATAATTTTTCATCAAAAAATGCAATTCGCAGCTGATTCTGGACTAAGGTACCATAAATGATGTTTTAACTTGAGCAGTGTTACCCGAAATACATCAGCGTCAACTGATTTATATTTATGAATCTTTTTAAAAAATTGCAAATCGTGATTACGAGCCTGAGGTGCAAGTGGAGCCGTGAACCGACCCTTCACGTAAATTATTACGATGAAAATACATACATCCCAAAATGCATTCTCTTCTTTTTTTTGTCAGTCTGAATACCTTGCGAAATAAATATATTTTTATACAATATATCGCTTTGGACATCCATCGGGCATGATGGTATGCGCCTGGAAATCTAAATCTAACACCGCGAGATGGAATAACACCTAGGAATATTTGCGTCAATTCTAGAGGTTCCTTATAATCGTCTCTTGGTTGCATATTTGTCAAAGTATCTTCAACGAAAGAATTAATACTTTCAACATTGTCAGGCAATACTTTATGTACATTTTCACTCTCTATTCCGCTCTTCTATTTACTTTTATCCAGCTGAGACCAGGTTTCTTGGAACCTCTTAAATATGGGAACACTCGGACCAAAAGTTCCGGGCATTTTTACCTCGAAGACACTTCTAAGAATTATTTCAAATATGTGGTGTCGGCAGGGTAGCAACAAAATATCTCGTTCCAACATTTGCTCTAAAATAACTGCTGCGCCCTTTACCCCACCAAAATTGGCCGCCGTCGTATCACAGCACAAAGTCTTTACTGTGTCGCAAAGCCCTCAATCCTCAAGAACTTCATAAATGGCTTTTGCTTGAGCTAGTCCTGTTCCATTAACTAGCTCGGGTATTCCTAACAGTTGGTCAACATCGCCATTGGTGATGACAATGGGTAGCCTATCCAATACTTCACGCTTCAACAAATTAGGAAGCATTTTTCCATCCCAATGTAGAACGACGGAACTTACGTCGATATTTTTAAATAATGTCTTAATATTTTTTGCTTTCGTTTCTCGCAATTTTTGCCTATAACGCTTAATCGATGTTCTATTGATTATTAAAGAATCCAAATCATAACCCAATGATTGAGCTATAGCAGCAATCAGATGTACAGAATCTCTGTCGCTCAATTTACATTTGTCCAATGCCGCAACTAATTTTTCGTCTATGAAACTAATCATTCCACGTGGTTTTTTTGAGTTGGATGGCCCAGCATTATCCTCAACCTCGATAGAAGAAGAGTCGTCTACATCCTCTATGGAAATATTTGAATAAGTTCCGACACTTCTTTGTCTGAGACTTTGAAGAGAAACGCTTTCCGAGCTTGTCTCTAATTCCACAAATCGATCTTGAAAGTAAAATGAAAAATGAGCAGATGGTAATTATTTACACTATCATAATTCGAACGAGATATTAAACTGTCACTAATAATTTTGAGAAAACTTACTCAATAATTCTTTTTCATCGTACTTCTTGTTAATCTCCGAGCTCCAATTACCTCTCTCTGCAATTTAGCTTTTTCTTCTGTGGACATCGAGACCATCTAATGGTCTCGATGTCTCCAATGAATCCGATTCGCCCACCTTTTCTCTGATTTATTAAAAAATGTTTTCCTCTCTCATCAATAATTTCGAGCACATTTCCGTGGGCAATATCGAATAGGTTATTGAACTGCGAGGAAAAATCTGTTTCTCGTTCTTCGTTAAAACTCCGTCCATGATTTTTTTGTATCTTTCGCCAGTCTTTATATAAGTTTTCCAATTTTGTTACACACCGATCCAACGTTTGTGTCGGCAAACGAGCTTTTGCCCAAAAAATCATCGCTTCGTTTATAGTCAATGTTGAACTTTCACGTAGAGTTAGTTTTTTTCTCGCAGGTTCAAGAACAAAACTTTAAGAATCTGTAATTAAGACGGTAGCTTATTGCCGTAAATTTGCGCATAATCGACGTTGCCGATCAAAAAAATATCCTGGCGGGGGCATTCATTGTGAAGGCAGAACCATCGCAATGGTCCAAACTGTGCTTCGTCAGCTCGCCATCCGTTCAACTCGCCAAAGCGGGCAACTCTACACAGACCCAAGTGGATACCGTAGCAGCCCGCCATTTCCCCGACGTTCGCGTATCCCCACTCTTCAGATTCGGGCCGGGCATTTTTTGCTACCGTGTCTCAACTCGCCACGCGTAGCGTGCTCAACTTACATTTCCTAGCGGCTGTACTTTTTTCAAATCACCTATACACGGGAACGAGAAATATACAAGCAACATGTTTTCACATGTACCGACTACCCGCTCTGTCAGTTCTCTAGTTTATCGACTGATTTTGAATGGAAATGTCACGAGCGGCATTTTGTTATAGCTTTATTCTTTAATAATGCCACGAACATATATGTAGTCTCCTAAAATTTTAATTCTTCCATAATTCGCGGAAAAAGCGTCATTTTTGAGTACTTGAGAATAACGATAAGCAATACTAAGAGAACTGAAAACTCATATAATAATCGTGTGAAAGAAAAACTGGTGGCCTTGTACAGTTGGACAGACTTTCGTTGCCGTTGAATATAGGATTATGTTCTTTAAGAGGATGTTTAATTTTGTTCTGAATTTCATTTCTTGTGGCTCTTGATTCATTCTTAAAAATCATTGTGCAAAGTCTAAATTTTATAATCAATTTTTTAATCATAAAAAATATCGATGAAAAAATCATATGCATTTACAAGAAATTAATATCATGAAACGATTCCTTTCATTACAGATTGAAACGTCCACATTATTATTAACCATGTTGTTCAAATACTTAATGCCAAAGAACAGTGCATGTCGGATATATTTATTTTTTATTAATGTGTGACATATCGTCTACTACATATGAATAAATTGAATCATCGTATAACATGAATACGCTGTGTTGAAAAGCGCAGAATCATTAGGGGGGGGGGGCGGGGTAAGGATAATTTGCTATAAAAAAGCATATTTTCTATATTTTTTGTTGACAACACTGTTTATATATATATATTTATTTATATAATTAGTATAAAATAAAAGGACATTTGAAGAATATTCTGTGAAATTTTCCTTAATAATTGTGCAGAAATGAGCCAGTGACAGCAAATCTTCTCAGACGCCACAAAAAAAGTTACATTGCGGTGAACTGCATAACTCACCACTGGATCATCCGAAAAAAAATCCAAGAAGATTGTATTAGTTAATAACTTTCTTGAGGTAACGCTATCGAGTATTTATTTTTATTTTTTTTGTTTTCAATTTTTAGTCACACCTAGAAGACAAAATAGCTATTTTTCATTCAAAAAATTGGAACCTTTATTATTGCAAAATGAATTGAAATGATGAAAAAAAAATCGACAGCATTACCTCAAGAAATTTATTAATTAATACAATCTTCTTGGATTTTTTTCTCGGATGATCCAGCGATGAGTTATGCAGTTCACTGCAATTTTTTGGAGGTGTCTGCAAAGATGTGCTGTCAATGGCTCATTTCTGCATAATTGTTAATGACAATTTTACAGAATATTCTTCAAATGTCCTTTTATTATATACTTCTTACACAAATAAATATATATCAACTGGGCCGTAAAAAAAAAATTATCCTAAATATTCTTTTTTTCGTAGCGAAATAACCTTACCCCCCTCCCCCTTAACACGTGTGGCCACCCTGGCCACTCGAATAATGGGTATTTTTTTAAAGTCATAAACTCAACAGTATAAAACAATATACGTTAATTTTTTAACATATTTTATATTATTATTATAATTAAAAATAATAATAATAATGATTCTGCGCTTTTCAACACAGCGTATGCATGTTATACGATGATTCAATTTTTTCATATATAGTAAACGATATGTCACACATTAATGAAAAATAAATATATCCGACATGCACTGTTCTTTGGCATTAAGTATTTGAACAACATGGATAAAAATAATGTGGACGTTTCAATCTGTAATGAAAGGAATCGTTTCATGATATTAATTTCTTGTAAATGCATATGATTTTTTCATCGATATTTTTGATGATTAAAAAATTGATTATAAAATTTAGATTTTGCACAATGATTTTTAAGAATAAATCAAGAGCCACAAGAAATGAAATTCAGAACAAAATTAAACATCCTCTTGAAGAACATAATCCTATATTCAACGGCAACGAAAATCTGTCCAACTGTACGAGGCCACCAGTTTTTCTTTCACACGATTATTATATGAGTTTTCAGTTCTCTTAGTATTGCTTATCGTTATTCTCAAGTATTCAAAAATGACGCTTTTTTCCGCGAATTATGGAAGAATTAAAATTTTAGGAGACTACATATATGTTCGTGGCATTATTAAAGAATAAAGCTATAACAAAATGTCGCTCGTGAAATTTCCATTCAAAATCAGTCGATAAACTAGAGAACCGACAGAGCGGGTAGTCGGTACATGTGAAAACATTTTGCTTGTATATTTCTCGTTCCCGGGTATGCGTGATTCGAAAAAAGTACAGACGTTAGGAAATGTAAGTTGAGCATGCTACGCGTGGCGAGTTGAGACACGGTGCGAGTTGACACGGTAGCAAAAAATGCCCGGCCCGAATCTGAGAGTGGGGATACGCGAGCGTCGGGGAAATGGCGGGCTGCTACGGTGTCCACTTAGGTCTGTGTAGAGTTGCCCGGTTTGGCGAGTTGAACGAATGGCGGACTGACACGGTGAAGACTTGCACCGGGCAGAGTTGGCACCCTGCCCATGATTCAATTGCCTTTAACTTCGCATAAAAATAGGATACGGTAATCGATAAGATTTGTCACAAGACATTACACGTACACTGTTCTCCCGTTTCCGTATAACTTTGAAGGTTATAGCATCCCAATCACCCAGCTGACGACACAACGGCGTGGATATCTTGTCTTTTCTTCTGTGTCGCCACCTCTTGGCGGCATGTGTCACTATGACGGGGCTATCATTCGCTTTTTATGATCGGCCGCCAAATTCAAAATCACAAATGAAAAAAACGTGGAAAGTATGTAGATTATTCTTCATAAAATTTTATTTTTATTGTCATCAAGTAAAATGTTGATGCCTTTATTTATTTATCCTTCAATTGAAGGAAATCGGCAAAGTGAATCAAATTTTAGGGTATGAATCGTTGTTACGATGTTGCAAAAAAATTCTACGTCAACATAAATTTTTAAAAAATAACGACACCGATTATGCAAAAATAAGGAATTTTATTAAAATTACAGAAATTACATGCTTACAGGCACGTCTTTCTCTTAACAGACATAGCTGGGGTATCGTTTAGATTTTGTTTCAATTATTCGGAACCGCTTTGGAGGGCGGCGCGATCAATTTTTTTTACTCATATTAAGGGCCACCCTAATATATATATATATTATATATATATATATATATATATATATATATATATATATATATATATATATATATATATATATAAGTCGAAGAAATTTGAGTTTCGTACCCGGTTGTCCATCACTATTTTTATAACAAATTGAATAATAAATTGAAGAAAAAAAAATCAAAAAAATTACACCCCTATTTTAATTGTAACTCCTAAAATATTGATCCTAGGGTAAAAATGCTAATACACAAAGTTGAAGGAAAAAAATTGCCGACGTGATTACTTATTACCATTTTTACAACAAACATGATAATAAACGAGATAATTAACAAAGAACGTTTTTTACACCTATTTGCAGTGTAACTCTATAAATATCGATCCAAGGGTAAAAATTGCAAGTACCAAACTTGTGGGGAATGACATTTCCCAGAACTTTTGATATAATCATTTTCACTCTAAGGTTGAAAATAAGCGAGTTATTCGAAAAACAAAAAATCCCTCTTGAAATGAAGATGGCGGCAAACGCAGGGGGGGGGGGGATTTTCCCGAAAATCGAGATTTACACTACTAACCACCGCCCCCCCCCCAAGTATAAAAAAAGATAATCGAACCCCCGAATTAATTCCAGGTGAACCGAATTTTAGACCTATCTCGACTGGACTATTACTTTTTTCAGCTTGGACGGATAGTCGCTACTCCTGACACTCGGGTCCCTAATCAGAGGCTCAAGACTTGATTTCTTTTTGTTCCACCCTCAGCCTATCCTCCTTTCGAACTTTATCCTTACTTCTTTTAGCTTGGACCTATGTTCGCTTCCGGACTTGCGTCTGAGTTGGACTTCAACCAAGAAGTGCCTTCCTATCCTCAGGAAGGCCCTTTTATGCCCCTTGTTTCCCGCTAATTCTTTCCCCTTCCCAAGCGCCTTTTTACAATAAATGTTGCTTTAATGTTTTCTTATTTCTTTTTCTTTTTCTGTTGACATCCCGTACTTCGGGGTTCCCCCGAGGGATGGCACCACTTGTGTGATTTCCGGCTAATTTCCCCACGACAGATCGAGACGGCCGTGGCCGCGTTTGACACATTATTGCCCTTCGCTCGATTTGTTTAGCACGCGTGCGTGAGACGGACCTCTCCGTCTCAGTACACAATATTAATTAAAATTATGTACATAATCTTAAGTCTGGAATTGTAATTGGGATCAATTAAAATTATGTACATGATTTTAGTTCTCATATAAAAATTTGGGCCAATCAATTTTTGTACAAAATTTTAATTCCCTCCAATTTTAATTCAGGAATTAAATGTATGTACATTATTTTATTCACCCCAAATATTTATTCGGGTATTAAAATGATCTCCACAGTGCTGCATTGTTCATACAGAACTTGAAAAAGAATTTTCCTGCAGCACTGCGGAGATCACATTTGAATAATTCCTGCAATTGCAAAAGCGCCGCGCACAGATAATTTTTTCGTATTCTCTGCTGCAAGGTGACATACATACATGTAGGCACGGACAAAATCGAAGGAAATTTCTAGCGGGCACAGTATATTTTTGTTCATCGTTTATCAATAGTACTGCAAAGAGAAAATATTTTTCAAGTTCTGTATGAACAATGCGGCACTATAGAGATCACATTTGAAAAATTCTTTCAAGTCACAAAGACATTTTCCGAATAAACACTAGTGCGAAAAATAAAGGGATCAATAAATTTTCCGAAATTTTTTGGTACATGTAGTACATCTCCGAAGGGTAATGATAACAGCTTTATCTATCTGTACCACCATAATGATAACAGCTATATCTATCTGTAAATAATATAACACATGTACATTATAAATAATAATAATATTTCATTTAATATTGCAGTTACCTTCGTTGTAAAAACCAAACGGTCTGTCATGGCACCGCAAAAATCGTTGACGGCGCGATTGTCGATCTCCATCCCCATTCACAATTTTGTATGCGGGATGAAAGCGCTGAGCCTATCGCGAGATTTAAACAGGCTTTAGCGGAAGCGCTGTCGCGCCACTGGTACAGCCTAAAGCATCTTTATGATTCCCTAGCTGCTGTGTAAGTGTTTCAATTAAATGCTGTATTCATTTTACTGGCCCGTTTAGATGTACAATGCAGTCGCCAATTGACCGAATATACGAGTTGACGAATGCAAATTTTTCACTTTTGCCAACGAATAATCATAAGCTAAGCATAGTGTCAGATTATGAAAGAAATTTGATCGAAGATATTCAATTTACAAGAACATGAAGATTTCACAAATTGCAGACCGAGCGGTTCATAAAAAATAATAAGTCCGTAGCAACATCCAATAAATAAATAAGATTTGAATGAAGAATAAGATACAAATTCGGTTATAAATTGTCTTCCTGTATAGTCACCCGGATGCTGCGGATAAAACTTCGTACCAAGAACTGCGGAGTTTTATGAAGGAGTGTCGAAAAAAGAGTTATCCCCCGTGCCCGCGCACCATCGACGAATTCGTGCAGCATTTAACAAGTCCAGAGCACGCCAGAAATTTGGAGTACGAATCCGGTCGATTATCAGTAATTCTGGTAACCGACAGCAATAGCTCGAAGCATGTCATGCTGTATGACGCAAATTTTATCCGCGAAGAAATGGGCGAGGTGACGAGAGTCTTCATTGACGCGACATTTCAGTCAAGGCCTCGCCTCGAAGGTGTTTACCAATTACTGACGATCGTTGGGGTCAAGTTGAACCACGTAAGATTTATTTATTATATTAACTCTCACTTGTTAGGTTTGTCAGAACCCAAACAAACTAATCACTACCAAACCAACGAATTCGAAGACTTATGAGGAATTGAACGATTAATCGATAATACTTGTAACTGAAGCTTTGTTATTATGAAGCTACACTAGGTACAAAAATTAAAAGATAATGAAAAAGTCTGCCAATTGTGGGATCATTTACAAAGAGCTGTCGCTCTGCGAAAAATGGTCGTAGAGCAAAATAAGAAAAAAAGCAAATTGAAGCTGCAAGTTTCTCGTTTAGACATATTGAGCTCATATTTTTATCACTATCTGATTTTGAGTGATAATTAAAAAATCGAAGACAAAAAATTTCTAAATTGTTGCTTTATTTCACGAAATGCACAGACTCAAATAAATTTAAAAAAGTGATTTCATTGAAGTTGTCTAGGTGGAGTTGAAGATGTAGGTGAAGTTGTCTAGTTGTCACATGAAGTTGGCTAGGTGGATTCTTCCCCTTCAATTTGAGTGGTTAACGAGCTCTGTACAATTATTTTCGCCGAGTTATCGATGTTCAAAGCAAAAAAGACACTTTTGACTTTGTTAATTGATTACTCGGTAACTAATGGTCGTACAGAAAACGAAAGGAAGGTTTTGAAAACTTTGAAGTATTCTCTACAAGATCCTTTTGTCGTTTATTAATCACGGAAAAAAATTGATTTATTTCAATTTCCTTTTTCTTGGATCAAGAATCCTTATTTTTGGATTGGTGAAAATTTGGATTATTGCCGAAAAGAATTTTTGATCCTCAATAGAAGAATAGAAGGTGAAACAATATCCCTTAATTGATTTGTAGCAAAAGTGACACTGCATCATTTGGAACACAATGAAACCAAAATAGCAGTGGTTTGAAGCTTTGAGGGTTGAGTTGGAATACTTTGAGGTTATGAAAAAATCGAAAATGTCCTTAGTAAATTTAATATTGGCAACGTAATCCCAAATTTAGAAAATATTCGTAAATATGCCATTTTTCATATTTATTTAAAATGGACTCTCTCGCATAAAAAATTGCGATTAATAAACGACAAAAGGATCTTGTAGAGAATACTTTAAAGTTTCCGAATCCTTCTTTTTGTTTTCTGTACGAACATTAGTTACCGAGTAATCAGTTAACAAATGCGAAAGTTTTTTTATGCTTTGAACGTCGATAGTCTAGCGGGACAAAATCGTACAGAGCTCATTGACCAGTAGGTGGTACTCAAAAAGTTCATTTCTGAATTTCTATGTTCCCAAGGGCCCAAGCACTTCCGAATCGTTAGGAAAAAAATCACAGCAAAGTTTCAGATCTCAATCTGATCCTAAAGTTTGTCTCACGGCGACGAAAGTTGTACATTTAAATAACATGTATACATTTTTTGTCCCTATATTCATTTATACGTTACTCGGTTGCATCTCACGCTAACGCCTTGTAATTAGGTTCGATTTGTACATAATTGTATGCTTTTGGAAATTGTCCACGTTTTCTTTACTGTTCTTAAATTGTTCCACCTAAATGAGTATTGAAAATCTTTTTTTTTAGAATCTCACTTTTTTCGCTAGGCGTCAGTCTACTGAGGACGCTCTAAAAAGAGGCTATTTTTGAGATTTTGTTGTGAGCATGCTGTAAAAGATATCGATATGAAATTTGGAGGCGTGATAAATGAAGTCTGAGTATATAAACAAATTTTTTTTTCAATTATTTGTAATATGTTTGAATGCAAAAATCGTATCGGAATGTCACTCCGCGGAAAAAACACAGGTCCACGCTGTAAACGATATCATGAGAACGGTTTATCTGAAACAAAAAAATCGAAGATTTTTCGATCCAATGTGATTGTGGCTGTCGTCTGAACTAGGAAAAAAATAATTTGTATCCATAAATAACAAAATGGCGGACATTAAAAGAAATGAAAAATGAGGTTTTTTGTCATCGTTTAATGTCCGCCATTTTGATATTTGTGGATAAAAATTATTTTTTCCTCGTTCAGACGATATCCACACTCATACCGAATCTAAAAGTCTTTGTTTTTTTCGTTTCAGATAACCTATTCTTGAAACATCATGCACACCGTGGACATATGTTCTTTTTCGTGGCTTGACGATTTTTGCACATAAATATGAATAAATGAATGTTTAAAAAAAATGTTGTATATACTTTGAGACTTCATTCATAGCCCCTCACAATTTTATATCGATATCTATTGCAGGATGTTCAGAAAAAATTGCTAAAATAGCCTTTTCTTTGAGCGACCAAAGTAGACTGACGCCTGAAGGTAGTTCTATCGTATATCGTTTTCTTCAGATTTTGTTGAAAATGTTGATAAATTTTCTTCAATGTCATATGCACGGGTGTAATATATTTTGGAAGGTTAAAAATAAATTTCCCAAAAAAATCAGATTTTCGATACTCATCCGGGTGAAACAATTTAATAAGAACAGTAAATATACCGTGAACAGTTTCAAAAAGCATACAATTATGTACAAATCGAAACTAATTACAAGGCGATAACGTAAGATGCAAACGAGTAATGCATAAACGAACACAGAGACGAAAAATGTACAATGTTGGTCGCCGTGAGGCAAACTGTAGGATCAAGGTTGAGCGTTGAAACTTTTTTGTCATTTTTTTACCATTTGGAAGTGTTTGGGCCCTTAGGAGCATAGAAATTCAGAAATGGCCTTTTTGAGGTCTACCCTATGAACCACCCAAATTAAAGGGGAAGAATCTGGCTCGACGAGCTTCTCAATGAAATCATTAAAAAATTTTGTTGTCTTTGATTTTTTTTGTATCATTTAAGGATGTATGGAACAGCCAAAAATTGTGTCTGGTTGAAATTTCCGTACTTCGTGATACAATCAAAATCTGAAAAATTCAGCAACATTTGGCATGTTATAAACAACGATTATCAATAATAATATTGCCCAAAAGTTATTAACGAATTGTTCGAACAAATAATTTTGCAATAACTGACCACTTTTTTCTTGTACGAATCAAAAGTGTGTATTTTTCTGAACGCTCATGAATTCGTTCAGAAATTTCTGATAGTTGTGAAATTGTTAAAAAATATTATGAAATATAAGCACATAAATGTAAATTTTTAATATTTTTTTGTAGACAGTTCTTCAACCATCAGTTTTGAAAAGCTTCAGAGACATTGAACAAAAAATAGCACAAAAACTGCTATTTAAAAAAAAATTTAACGGGAATTTCATAACTATGAGAAAATTCGGAACAAATTCATGAGCGTTCAGAAAAATGCACACTTTTCATTCGTACAAGAAAAAGCAGAGGTCACCAGAAATTTATTGCAAAATTATTTGTTTTAACAATTTGTCAAAAGCTTTTTCGGCAATATTATAATTGACAATTGTTGTTTGTAACATGCCACATGTTGCTGTTTTTTTCAGATTTTTGTTGTATCACGAAGTACGGAAATTTCAATTACATACGATGTTTGGCTGGGACTGTCTGTCCCTAACGTCGTTAAAATCAGCCAATGGTAAAAATATTTAACCTGAAGATGTAAAAACTGGAGTCTTGCAGCTTCAATTTGCTTTTTTTTACTTTGCTCTACGATCATTTTTCGCAGAGTGACAGCTCTTTGTTCATGATCGTAAAATTTGCAGACCTTTTCATTATCCGTTCTTTTTCGTGCCTAGTGTATTTGATTAAATAAGAAGTATTGTATATTAATTCGACTATTGCTTTATATTCAGTATTAACATTATGATATGCATTGTAGGGATTTCCCTTTATCTGGGCGCTCATGTCCAGTAAAACGCAAGTGGCATATGAAGCAATTCTGCGCTACGTGAGGGAAGAGATCATGCCAGCCAATATTATTAAATTGGCAATGAGTGATTTTGAGCGGGGATTACGCAATGCGATTGCGAGCGTATTCACCTCAGCGCTCAGCACAGGGTGCAACACTCACTATGATCGGGTAGGTACCCTTCAGCGTACTAGATTATATCGTCTGTAAATTTTTAGATTTTTGAGATGGCCGCTGAGCTAAAAAACTTGTTTCTCAAAAGTGAAGTGTTTAGTATTTTTTAATTTTTGCAAGGTTTTTCGATTTTCCATTATGAAAAATCTATACTTAATCGTGGAACGCGACCAACGCAAAACAATGATCGACCATAAATTACGATATTTCAGGCGCTATACCAGAAAGCCAAATCCGTTGGCTTACGCAATTTTCTTCGGGATAATGCCGAAGGAAAAACTTTTTTCAAAAAAGTAATGGCGTTGGCATACTTGCCCCACGATTTGATCGAGGCCCAGTACGACTCAATCGAAAACAATTTGTCTCCAGCGATTAAAACCAGCTTGAATGATTTTCGTCGCTATTATAGGAGATATTGGCTCCGAACTGTCACGCCAGCTGGTTTTAGCGTGTACGGACTTTCCCAGCGCACGAACAATGTGATTGAGTCGTACCACAGTCAGCTTGGACACAAAATGGGGAATCGCCCTGGGCCGTGGAATTTTGTCGGTAAGTGTTGATTGTAGTATTTGCAAAAAAATCGAGTTCATAGAGTCCATAGATTAAATGTACATAATATTTACATTGTTTTGGTAAAAGACAAACTCCTAAAACTGCAAGCCAACGTTCAGACCGATATTCGCCGGCTAAGGAATAATTGCAGAATATCACGGCACGCACGGTATACAACGATCTTGAAACAGAAGTACATATTCAAAGGTAGTTTGTGATATATTTATATATGCGGTACATATGAAAAAGTAATAGCAATCCATTGCAATTTTTGTTTGGAATAGTATTTATGTCCCGAACGCCTGTAGTCTAATAAGGTTATAATTGCACGAATAATCACTTCATGTAACATAAAACATAACGTAAGGGTTACAATGTACTAAAAAATTTGATGCTAGATGGCTTTTTGAAAGTTGGTGGAATCGCTTATATGTTTAAAGAATAGTACCCATGATCAGTCTACTAGTATACTTGTTGATATTTTCAGCGTGGCGGGAATTGGACCTCCGGCAAATTACGCCAAGTGAGTTTGTCGACAAAGCGGCATCCTTGAAGGGGAACGTGGATCAGATCATGGCCGAGGAATTCAGCGCACGAGAGGGCAACGACTTCGAGTTGCAGGAAGCCCCGGTGGCTGTGCCATTAGGTAACATTTTGAATTTATAATATGACAACTGTAGCTAATGATGTGAAAAAATGGAGCCAAGTAGATATGCATGAGAAGTTAAGATGACCTTTAGTGGTCATTGTTGACATTGACAAAAACCAATGGTGACATTGCGTTTTTATGTTTGTAGCATATTACTGAAGATACTTTTAACCATTTCAAAATCAATATATTTGATTTTTTACCAGAACAAGATCCCGACTACGATCGAGCAGTCTTTGACAATAACCGACCGGACTGGCTCATCGACAATGTTGAAATTCCACCTCTAGCTCCAGAAAACAGTAATTTATAACAATTTATTATATGGAAGGCATTATTATTGACAGACTTAAAAAAGTCAAATATTCAACATAACCAAACGAATCGATACATTAGGTATATGCATGTATATTTTGTAATATCTTCAGACATTGACGAGAGCAATTCCGACGATACGTCATCAGACGAAGACCTTGCTCAGACGGAGGCCGTAACTGAACTGCAGGGCAATAATTTTGATGACGGGTCATGGGATATTCTACAAAGAGAAGAAAATCCGATTGAGGTTGCGGATGCAATTATCGCTAACCGTGAAGAGGAACAGCAAGTCCCATCACCCAACGACGATGGTAATTATTAGGGCTTTCCGAAATGAAAATTTAATTAATGCATTTGGTCCAGAACTTAATATTAAACATTTTGACATTATTCAATGCATGCTGAGTAGAGGCCAACCAACCTGGAGCTAATGAAATTTTTGGCCCCGAACAAGTACCACCAACGAATGATAATAATGAAAAGGTTGTGTGTGAGTAGCTTTAGCATATGTATACATATATACACATATATGTATATGTAGAATTTTCGGAAGTGTGCATAAGGAATCAAATTGGCAGAATATTTTTTAATTCGTGGGGTTATATGAATAATGATACTTATGCGCTAAAAATAATAAAAATGAACTTTTATAGTGGGTCGAAGCCGCAGAAGACGGAAAAGGAAGAAGAGGCACCACCCGGCAGCTCCCACCGAAGAGACGCTGGAAAAAAATAAGAAGAGAAACAAGAAAAGAAGAGGTAAAACTTGTGGAAATTCAATGGGGGAAAAATGGGAAGTAAATGACTTTTTGTAACATTTCAGAGTCGAGGAAAAAAGCACAGGCACGGCGTTGGGCTCAAGCAGCAGAAAATCAGCGTCCTGCAGTGGAAGGCAACGTGGAAACCGAAGCCGAATCAGGTAATAACATCATTTTTGAGATCTTCTTCTTAAGATCAAAGAATTTTCAAATATTGTGTATAAACAAAAGCTGTCCAAGAACTCATTAGATGATTCCATCATTTGCATCCTTCCATGGTTAAATTCAAAGTATTAACTTCTTATGACAATGTAGTAAAAAATGTAATTGAGAATGACGTAACATCCTTGTAGAACAAACATTGCATGATTTTCGAAAAGCTGTAGCTTACATCACATTAGTTGAAAATAATCGTAGCATTATCCGAACAGAAGCAAATTTGAAATTTTCAAGTTTGGAGATACAGCGCTCAAATATTTGTATGATCGACTAATGTCGAGTCATCATAAAAAAGTTAATGCCGAAAACTTTAAAAAAATTGTGCTGACCTTTCGATAGTATGAACATTTAACGGCATGCGCAAGACAGCTGAATGGGGAAAAAATATGTAATGTAAAAGCGGAAAACATGGGAAAACGGGGGCATCCAGTCAATAAATTCTGAACTCGGAAAATTGTAGAATACGAAAAATATTGTATAATTACCAAATGCGAAGAAGGCGAACGGGTGGGAGTCGGGAGTAAGAGCCGAAGACGTAAGTTATGGGGAAAGAACCGGAAGGAAACAAAGGGGAGAAAACAAGTAATTTTATGAACAATTCTGAAAAATTAGGAAACATTGTTAGCATCGACTAATGTCGAGTCATCATAAAAACGTGAGAGCCAAAAAACTTTTCCAAATTATCCTGACCTTTGGACAGTATAAACATTTAGAAGGATGCGCAAGAAAGGTGAATGGGGAATAAAAGATCTATTGAGGGAAAAAGAAACTGGAAAAAATATGCAAGGAAGACAATATATGCGGAAGGAACATTTCGTGGCGGTCGTAAGAGGGTAAAATATGAAAAAAAGGTGAAATACGGTCAATAATTTTTGAACCCGGAGAATTAAAAAATAGGAAAAACTGGGAAGAATTACCAAATTACAAGGAGACGAGAGGGTGGGAGTTGGGAGTGAGAGCGGAAGACGCGAGTCATGGGAAACAAAAGGGAGAGAACGAGTTATTTTATGAACAATTCGGAAAAAATAGGAAACATTGTTAGCATCGACTAATGTCGAGTCGTCATGAAAAAGTGAGAGCCAAAAAACTTTTCCAAATTTTGCTGACCTTTGGATAGTATAAACATTTAGAAGTATACGCAAGACAGGCAAATGAGGAAAAAAGACCTCATAATGGGACAAAAACTGAAAATAATATGCCAGAAAGCCAATACATCCTGGAGGTAGATTTCGTGGGAGTCGTAAAAGGGGAAAATATGAAAAAAAAGGTGACATCCAATCAGTAATTGCTGAAGTCAAGTTATCGGAAAGGAACGGGAGGGAAAGAAAAGGGGGGAAACAAGTATTTTGATAAACAATTCGGAAAAATTAGGAAACATTGTCAGCATCGACTAATGTCGAGTCATCATAAAAACGTGAGAGCCAAAAAACTTTTCCAAATTGTCCTGACCTTTGGACAGTATAAACATTTAGAAGGATGCGCAAGAAAGGTGGATGGGGTATAAAAGATCTGTTGAGGGAAAAAGAAACTGAAAAAAATATGCAAGGAAGACAATATATGCGGAAGGAACATTTCGTGGCGGTCGTAAGAGGGTAAAATATGAAAAGAAGGTGAAATACAGTCAATAATTTTTGAACCCGGAGAATTAAAAAATAGGAAAAACTGGGAAGAATTACCAAATTACAAGGAGACGAGAGGGTGGGAGTTGGGAGTGAGAGCGGAAGACGCGAGTCATGGGAAACAAAAGGGAGAGAACGAGTTATTTTATGAACAATTCGGAAAAAATAGGAAACATTGTTAGCATCGACTAATGTCGAGTCGTCATGAAAAAGTGAGAGCCAAAAAACTTTTCCAAATTTTGCTGACCTTTGGATAGTATAAACATTTAGAAGCATACGCAAGACAGGCAAATGAAGAAAAAAGACCTCATAATGGGACAAAAACTGAAAATAATATGCCAGAAAGCCAATACATACTGGAGGAAGATTTCGTGGGAGTCGTAAAAGGGGAAAATATGAAAAAAAAGGTGACATCCAATCAGTAATTGCTGAAGTCAAGTTATCGGAAAGGAACGGGAGGGAAAGAAAAGGGGGGAAACAAGTATTTTGATGAACAATTCGGAAAAATTAGGAAACATTGTCAGCATCGACTAATGTCGAGTCATCATAAAAACGTGAGAGCCAAAAAACTTTTCCAAATTGTCCTGACCTTTGGACAGTATAAACATTTAGAAGGATGCGCAAGAAAGGTGAATGGGGAATAAAAGATCTATTGAGGGAAAAAGAAACTGGAAAAAATATGCAAGGAAGACAATATATGCGGAAGGAACATTTCGTGGCGGTCGTAAGAGGGTAAAATATGAAAAAAAGGTGAAATACGGTCAATAATTTTTGAACCCGGAGAATTAAAAAATAGGAAAAACTGGGAAGAATTACCAAATTACAAGGAGACGAGAGGGTGGGAGTTGGGAGTGAGAGCGGAAGACGCGAGTCATGGGAAACAAAAGGGAGAGAACGAGTTATTTTATGAACAATTCGGAAAAAATAGGAAACATTGTTAGCATCGACTAATGTCGAGTCGTCATGAAAAAGTGAGAGCCAAAAAACTTTTCCAAATTTTGCTGACCTTTGGATAGTATAAACATTTAGAAGCATACGCAAGACAGGCAAATGAAGAAAAAAGACCTCATAATGGGACAAAAACTGAAAATAATATGCCAGAAAGCCAATACATACTGGAGGAAGATTTCGTGGGAGTCGTAAAAGGGGAAAATATGAAAAAAAAGGTGACATCCAATCAGTAATTGCTGAAGTCAAGTTATCGGAAAGGAACGGGAGGGAAAGAAAAGGGGGGAAACAAGTATTTTGATGAACAATTCGGAAAAATTAGGAAACATTGTTAGCATCGACTAATGTCGAGTCATCATAAAAACGTGAGAGCCAAAAAACTTTTCCAAATTGTCCTGACCTTTGGACAGTATAAACATTTAGAAGGATGCGCAAGAAAGGTGAATGGGGTATAAAAGATCTATTGAGGGAAAAAGAAACTGAAAAAATATGCAAGGAAGACAATATATGCGGAAGGAACATTTCGTGGCGGTCGTAAGAGGGTAAAATATGAAAAGAAGGTGAAATACAGTCAATAATTTTTGAACCCGGAGAATTAAAAAATAGGAAAAACTGGGAAGAATTACTAAATTACAAGGAGACGAGAGGGTGGGAGTTGGGAGTGAGAGCGGAAGACGCGAGTCAAGGGAAACAAAAGGGAGAGAACGAGTTATTTTATGAACAATTCGGAAAAAATAGGAAACATTGTTAGCATCGACTAATGTCGAGTCGTCATGAAAAAGTGAGAGCCAAAAAACTTTTCCAAATTTTGCTGACCTTTGGATAGTATAAACATTTAGAAGCATGCGCAAGACAGGCAAATGAGGAAAAAAGATCTCATGATGGGACAAAAACTGAAAATAATATGCCAGAAAGCCAATACATGCTGGAGGAAGATTTCGTGGAAGTCGTAAAAGGGGAAAATATGAAAAAAAGGTGACATCCAATCAGTAATTGCTGAACTCAAGTTATAGGAAAGAAACGGGAGGAAAAGAAAAGGGGGGAAACAAGTATTTTGATGAACAATTCGGAAAAATTAGGAAACATTGTTAGCATCGACTAATTTTGAGTAATTAAAAAGTAAAAGCCGGATGGGAGGAAAAAAGATTTTTATGAAGAATTCGTAAATATAATAAGGATGAACTCAACGAGGCGTTGAAGAAAATAAAAAATGAATTTAAAAAAAAAACAGAAAGATGGCATTTCACGAGCATGGGACTGGAGACCCATTTTTTAAGTTGCTGTGGGAGGCGTAGAGAAAATAATTAGAAAAGGCGTTAAAGGCGAGAAGGTACGCAAAATCGGGCAATAATAAAAATATTTCAGCTCATGATGTCGAAACTGGAGACTTGAAGCTTCAATTTTTCATCCTGTATAACGCTGCGATTGTTTTCACCAAATTGTAGGCTATGAAAAATCACTAAAAAATTTTAGCTTCTTTAACATATTTTCCTAGTTTTGCCTAGTACATATAATTTCATTCATTTTAGTTGTTTCTGTCATTCCAGCTTGAATATCATTTTTGCAGTGTCGAATGTAATTCATATCAGCTCTAGGTCATTACACTTTACCGCAATATATGATTGCAATTGCTTTCGTAAAATATTTCCGGGGACAGATTTTGTTACAATGATGTTATTACTGGTACATATATTTTATTTCTATCCTACCGAGAATTTCTATATCAATTCGACCACCCTATATAACGCGGACCCCGTCATTTTTTCAATAAATATATTAAGATCCATCAAACAAATTACAATCACAAGATTTCAAAGTACAATCACGAATTTTATTTGAAAATAGCAGCAGTAAAGGGAACAAAAAATTCGACGGGGAAAATATTACATTTTTGAAGGTTTTTGTTTACTGCAAAATATTCTTATTATCGATGAACGAGTAATTTATTTAACAAAAGACATGATTACGCGACTAACTTTTTTTATCATTCACAACATGTGTCCTCAGTATAGATAAGATGATGGATGTAAAATATGAATTTCTAAATTAGATAATTCGATTGATATAGAAATGCTCGTACGCATAATGACTGGACGTTTCTAAACATATCATTATTTAAAAAATATTTTTGTCAGTAAGAAATTGGAGCCTTTATCAAAAATTTTTCTTGCCATAAGATATTGACATAATTGGAATAAACGATGGCATAGATAGGAGCGGTTATTTAAAACTTGCAAAATGAAATTGGGTTCCGATAAAAATACGGGTTTCAAAATTATTAATTAAGCAATTAATTAAGCAAGGTACAGTTTTCTCTGGGTCAACGTTGCAGATCCAAAGTAAATTAAAATTTATTTAAATTAAAATACTCTTTTAAATATTGTATTTAATATTTGGCATACGTCCACAGAGATTGAGCGTTTGTAGTGTACTTTGCCGTCAGGCATCGTTCGTCGGGCCGTATCTCTTCGGAGTTAACGTGCCTAACGTGACGCCGGTGCTTGCTTCAAGCACTGGGAGGAAATACGACGTTCACATTTCTCTGGATGAATTGTCACATTATTATCACAGTATCAAAATCAGTTGAGGGTATTCGAGAAAAAGTACTTCTCTTAGTATATGGCATAGGTCCGAAGAGATTGTTCGTTCGTAGTGTACTTTGCCGTCAGGCATCGTTCGTCGGGCCGTATCTCTTCGGAGTTAACGTGCCTAACGTGACGCCGGTGCTTGCTTCAAGCACTGGGAGGAAATGCGACGTTCACATTTCTCTGGATGAATTGTCACATTATTATCTCAGTATCAAAATCAGTTGAGGGTATTCGAGATAAAGTACTTCTCTTAGTATATGGCATAGGTCCGAAGAGATTGAGCGTTTGTAGTGTACTTTGCCCTCAGGCATCGTTCGTCGGGCCGTATCTCTTCGGAGTTAACGTGCCTAACGTGACGCCGGTGCTTGCTTCAAGCACTGGGAGGAAATACGACGTTCACATTTCTCTGGATGAATTGTCACATTATTATCACAGTATCAAAATCAGTTGAGGGTATTCGAGATAAAGTACTTCTCTTAGTATATGGCATAGGTCCGAAGAGATTGAGCGTTTGTAGTGTACTTTGCCGTCAGGCATCGTTCGTCGGGCCGTATCTCTTCGGAGTTAACGTGCCTAACGTGACGCCGGTGCTTGCTTCAAGCACTGGGAGGAAATGCGACGTTCACATTTCTCTGGATGAATTGTCACATTATTATCTCAGTATCAAAATCAGTTGAGGGTATTCGAGATAAAGTACTTCTCTTAGTATATGGCATAGGTCCGAAGAGATTGAGCGTTTGTAGTGTACTTTGCCCTCAGGCATCGTTCGTCGGGCCGTATCTCTTCGGAGTTAACGTGCCTAACGTGACGCCGGTGCTTGCTTCAAGCACTGGGAGGAAATACAGCGTTCATATTCTTTGAGAATAATATTTGCGTTAGAGTCAGAATCACATTATGTTCATGGCATTTTTTGAGACCTACTAAACATTGAAATCGTTGAATTATGATAAATCATAGATAATTTTTCAAAGAGAGGGTCATAATGAGGAAGAAGTCAAGTATTTAATTTTGTTATTTGCTCTGCACTATTTGAGAAGTAATCAATTAGAAAATCGGGTGCCTCAATAACCAGTATTTTTTGAAACGTCTGTCATTATCATCTTTTTAACACTTAATAAATAAACTTAATCATAATTAAAAAGTATATGTACTTCTTAGTTTAAATTTGTTACAGTTCTGTGCCGTATCTGCTACTTGCAGAGGGCCACGCACACGTATGTGCCATGTGGCCATTATTGTTCCTGCGCCGAATGCGCACATCGAGTGTGGGATGACGACGAAGAAGCGGAGAATCGATGCCCGATGTGTCGAACTAATTGCACAGCACCGCCGATGCGAATATGGTTCGGATGATTATATTCCGAAGATGTAACAATAAAAAATAAGGAAAAACAAACTGTTGTGTTGATTTATTTGTTTAATAATAGTATAGATATACCATATAATATGAGAAATTGTATGAGAGAAAAAAGCCGGATACCGTTGGTTAAGGTAGTTCTACCGTGACATTCAAATCGAAAAATTGTTTTTCAGTTTTTCTGACATACAAAATGGTTTGCGGGCTCAAGTTAGTTGAGAAAAGTTGTTGCAAATTCATTAAAGAACAAAATACTCCAAATTTAAGGTCATCCAAGGTAATATATACATGCTGCACAATTACAAAAATTGCAAAAGTTTTTCTCTTAAAATTTTTGGGAAAAACATTAATAAAGCTTCTTTGATGTTGCATAAAAATGTATGCCAAGTTTATTGATAAAAATGCAACTTTTAACACGCGCTTTTATGAGAGACTACCGTAAATAGTGATTTTTACCAATAAATATCTGAATTTCCGCTCGGTAAAACATTCCAAAACACTGCATATGACATCAAAAAATATTTATCTAAATTTCCAACAACAAAAAATATTAAGGAAACGATATAACGATAGAACTGCCTTAAACACGTGGTGATAAATGAAAAATATATTCTTCAATCACGAAACTTACATATTACATCCTCTCGAGCCTTACTTTCTGATCTCCCAATTATTTATACTCTCTTTCCTCCATTCTTTTTACATTTCTTTTTGTTTATCTTCCGTTCTTCCCCCCGTTTTCGTGTTTTTATTATGACGCTAAGAACTCCAATTAATGTCCTTCACACAATAAAAATACAAAGTTCTAGAAAATTTCGCTATTTTAACCCACATCATCTTTCCATTCTATTCGCTATTTTTCCGTTCGTTATTTTGTCGTTCGTTATTTTGTCGTTCGTTATTTTTTCGTTCGCTATTTATTTGATTCGCTATTTTCCCATTCGCTATTTTGATCCGTCGATATTTTCATTTTCTACATTTTTATTTTCGATGCATAGACTTTTATTACTATTAACCATTCTTATTTTTTAATATAAAAAATACTGACAATTGACTTTATGCAAATCTATATAGTTTTAATTAAAAATATAAACCAAACAAAAATGTATTTTTGAATTTGTAGGTGTTCAAATAAATAGCTTTTCGATAAACGTTCATTCGATTCAATCTTTCGTCGCGAATTAAAGTTTCAAACAAACTCACTGTTCGTTACCTGATATTCTAAATAAAATAAAATTCTATTTATGAGTTGTTCTATATTCTGCCGTTCAAAGTTTTCATCCCCACCCACTAGAAAAAATCACACGCACTTAGGTACGTAATTAACTACTTGTGTGTACACACACACACACACACACACACACACACACACACACACACACACACACACACACACACACACACACACACACACACACACACACACACACACACACACACACACACACACACACACACACACACACACACACACACACACACACACACACACACACACACACACACACACACACACACACACACACACACACACACACACACACACACACACACACACACACACACACACACACACACACACACACACACACACACACACACACACACACACACACACACACACACACACACACACACACACACACACACACACACACACACACACACACACACACACACACACACACACACACACACACACACACACACACACACACACACACACACACACACACACACACACACACACACACACACACACACACACACACACACACACACACACACACACACACACACACACACACACACACACACACACACACACACACACACACACACACACACACACACATACATATATATATATATATATATATATATATATATATATATATATATA